>BQNB010010355.1:1347-84148 GCA_026074375.1 Tanacetum coccineum | reverse complement strand
CTGTTAAACTCAAACCGAACCCATCCTAATTGTTGTTAAGCCCAAACCGAACGCACCCATTTTGGTGCAAACCAAACGCACCCTACTGTGGTGTTATTTCAGAACCAAAACGCACCCTTGGCTTAGTTATTTTCTATAAAAACAAACGCACCCCATGGCGGTGCGACTGAGAAACCACACGCACCCTTGTTGTGGTTGCCGTGGGGTGATGATGGTGTTGGTGTTATGCTGGCGTGGCGTTGGTGGTTGTGGTGGTGATGATGACGGTGGTGACGTGATGATGATGATGATGATGGTGTGACGATGATGATGATGGCGGCGGCTGTAGTGGTTAATGGTGGTGGATATAGGCGCGTGGTGGTGGGGATCGAGTAGATCGGGTGATGGGGAGGCTTTTGGAACTTGGTGGGAAAACTCGCCGGAAAAGTTTTCTGGCGGCGGCGGTGACCGACGACGGCGGCTGGCCGGAAATGGGGAGAGAGATGGAGGATTTGTGTGTGTGTTATAAAAAATGAAATGAAAAGTTTTATAAAAGTTTTATTTATAGTAAAACTTTAAAAGTAAGTGACAAGTGCAAAATAATGTGGGGTAAATTTTGTAAATATTACCACAGGGACTAAAGGTGTAACTTTTGAGTATTATTTTGTAAAATAGTGGTTCGGGACTCGTTTGAGCGACTCAACGGATGATTCGAGTCACGAAACTTGCGCCATTGTTTTCCAAATCATTTTTCCCATAAAAACGAGTATTCACTCGACTAATTTTCGTAAATGTTTTATAAAATTTATTTAAAACGTTTATTATTTATGTGTATATTTCCGATAAACCTTGTACGTAAAAATGATCTTTTACTCGAATATTTGCATCTTCAACAAACGTCACTGAATAAAATGATGACTAATTTATTAAATATTTTTATTTAATAAAAAGTGTTAATTAAATATAATTTAATTATTTTCTTGTTTCTATAATCTTGCGAGGGCATTTCAGTCACTTTCTGACTGTTTTCGGGTCTCGGTCAAAACTAAAAAGTTGTCCGGAATGTCGTTTTACATCAAATTGCTTTAGAGTCCGGGTCGTGAAAACGTGATTTAGCGGTTCGTTTTTGATAAGTCAGCTTAGGAATAATATATATCTTTTTCGTTTTCAAGTCAAATAAGTTAAAAATAACTTGCACATGAGAGATGTAATAATAAATATGATTTATTATTTAAAATATGTTCCGAAAATTTTACCGGTTACACGGTAATCGCTTTTATGTGACAATAAAAGACCAAAAGTCAAAAAGTCAAAGGGTAAAATAGTCATTTAAAATTTCAAAAATTGTCGGATGTTACAGTACCCACCCCTTAAAGAAATCTCGTCCCGAGATTAAATTTGTGTTAACCGTTTGTGTGACCAAGAAAAGATTTAAGATTTAATAAACCAGTTCTAAACAAGACGCTGATAACTTTATTCAGCAAAATTTAAATGTTTCGACACTTTTCCATATACCAAAAATTTTGGCTAAGTTTGACCAGGATATTTAATCCATCAAAATAGGTATCTCAAAAATAATATCATTACATGTCCTTATGACCTTGATTATACCGCATTATAAGGAAAATCTTTTAACGTGAAAGGCGTCGAAGGAAAAAGTGTAGTCGCGTGAGTATGTCTGTATAAGGTTTCAAATGTTCAAGGACGGGGTCTCGTTTCTGATATCTGTAATGTTCGATGATTAATAGCGGACGAGGCTTATGGATGTAAGTATCCAACTTACTTGGTAGTTCCAAGATGTATCGCGACCTAAGTCTTCGTACTAGTGGCCCGAAATGAATAGTTCGACTATCTGTTTCGTCGGTAGGTGTTTATCTGGTTTAAGGAGGGTTGCATTACCTATTGGATAAAGTTGTACCAGCTGGGACCGCTCCAGGACCCAACAGCAGCGACCATATCGTCAATAACTATAACAAATGGTGATAGGATACATAGAGTGAGGACATTTCGAGGAACAATATTCCCAGAATAAAGTTTAATAAATGGGAGGAGCTCGCGGAAGAGCTTATACGATAGACGGCGAAGTATGGTACTCAGTCGTTAGTTCGAGGATGAATCAACTTCATTAGTTCAAGTGTGTAACAAGTCTGTTAGTTCCACAAACAGTTCGTGATCGTAAAGATTTGTAACGGCAAAAGTAATAACTTAAAATGAGATAAGGTAGTTCCAAGTGAGGCCTTAAGATTCTGCTGGGTGGTAAGACACGATTGTGTCTCTAGACCTCTCTAACGGATTTCGGTGATTATCGGGTTCGAGTTCGTACTCGTGTCATATTGGATACCATTAAGCCCACTCATTTATAATTCGTTATTTGCATAAAGAAGCGTCCCAATTTATGTAAATAATGGATTTGATAAAACTTATGGCTTCGGGATTTACAATTTATTTATTTAAATGAAAAGGCGTCCCAATAATTTCAAATAAATAAATTGTAAATCATCCTACTTAATAATTCCCGATGCAATACGCGTACCCACACGACTTCCAAGGTGATGGGTGACATGACGATGCATGTGCTCTAATGAGTATGAGAAGAGGGTTCAAACTCGTCTTCGGAGACTGGGAGTAAAAACTACCAGGCGAGGTTAACACAGAGTTCAAGATAGTTAATGAGTACTCGGTTAGAGTAAATAAGGTAAAGGTCTCTATGAACGAGTTAACATAGCGATTACATTCATCTCCTTTACAAGATACTCGCCCATACAAGACTTGTAATACTCGGATTCATACATAATCCATGTGAACTGAAATGAGACGGGTTTTGTTACATAGCCAATTATCATATCAATCCTCATATTACAAGTCCTGCCCATACAAGACTTGTAATACTTAGATTCATACATAATTCCATGTAAACAAAAATTATGACGGTCTTCGCGTAATACGGTATTGTATATAACTATGAAGAAAATAAATATCTTAAGACCATGATCAATTACGCATGCCTGAGAAGAAGTGAGGACCATTGTGTAATTTACAATGTCTGACGAGTAGAATGGCCCATTGTGCACCATAATGGTCTTAAAAGTAAATGAGGCCATTGTGCAACTACAATGCCTACCTCCCCCCCCCCCCCCCCCATAAACAAAAACACCCCCCCCCCCTCCCCCCCCCCCCCCCCCCCCCCCCCCCCCCCCCCACCCACCCACCCCCCCCCCCCCCCCCCCCCCCCCCCCCCCCCCCCCCCCCCCCCCCCCCCCCCCCCCCCCCCCCCCCCCCCTTTCTCTTTAGTATTTATATAAATAATCTTATTTAAATAAGTGCATGAATATAACAAAGTTACCCAGCATATTTATACTATATATATTTATAGATATATATATAAGATATTATTATATAGTTATATATATATCATTATATATGTAACTGAACCATGTTAAGCACTTAATGCAACACGTAATGTAAGCATATAAGCAAGCAGTGTGTATGTACTTTGAAAATGTTTAATGTGATGCATTATTTGTGAAAACAGTTATAGTCTAGGGTAAATTATGCAACCTAGTTTTCTATAACCAGTGTTCTAATACCTACTGGTTACACCCCCCAACACATGTGGTCACAACGGAATTTGTCCTGGGGGGTTACTTCTTTACAACAACACATTGATATCAAGAGAACGACCTCTATATGTGGTCGTTTGAAAAGTAATTTCTCGTTGATTTCTTTGAAAATTCGTGATAACATTTGTCCCATATTGCATACAATGATAAAGCATTGAAAACAACCCAACGAGATTTGATCATTTGTTATAAGTAGTAATCCATGATGTAATCTTGTCTATCTTAGACTCCAGTCACAATCAAAATAAATCCAGAGCATATATTCACCTGAGAATAAATATTCTTAAAAAAAGTGTTTCAACTTATAAGTTGGTGAGTCATAGGTTTTGTAAATAAAGGTTGACACCAAAGTTCTGTAAAATATGTGTGAACTTTGACTTGTATATTTCCAACTGTATGTATGAATGTTTGTAATTGTAAGAGTTGTAAAATATGCCATGACCATTTCAATCCCATAATTAGTCCAAACACTGTATGTATAAATGGACCACCTTTGTTCAAGGTTTGCATGAAATCAAAAACCATAATGTTAAATTCCAATTATGATGGTAAAAAATGTATAAGTGTAGGGACCGCAAGATGTCCCCTCAGTGATACTGCATAAATGCAACATCACAAATGTCATTAGATTTCCTAAGCTAATGTTACTGTAAACTGAATAAATATATAGCAATATAAAATTGCCCACATTGCCCGTATTGATGTTCTACCTGGAACATCCTAAATCCGACATGGTATACGTTCGTTCCCGGTGATAGCTAGTCACCCGAATGGGGGTGTCACCCCTAAATAGATCTATTTATAACATTCGCGCTTACTGAGACCAATACAATTGGTTATACCTTAATTAATAGTTCATGATAATGGGCTCATTGGGTATTGTTACCTAGGCAAACACGTAATCATAATGTAAAAATGTCCACTTGCGTCTAATTGTAAAAACCCATGCATATGTTTCTCACCCCAAAACGCGTCCATAAGTGTAACCAAGTATTGTATCTCACCGCGAGATATATAAATAAGTATGTAAACCAATTTGTAATCAACCATGTAAATGCATTTGTAAACAAGCATGTTCTCACCCCAAAAATATATGTAAAACCAGTAAAACATGGGGTTATAAACTCACATTGATATTGCAGAACGATTGCAGAACTGCGGATATTAAACACAGCACAAACGGAAACCGGAATGCACGTGCAAGAAGTTACGTTTATCTACGGCTATAATCACTACTAGGGTATGTACTTGGGGTTTCCCCGATGAATGGTTTCGTAACGCAAACGCGTTTATAAAAGTTTTAGATTTGATGTTGTAATGTTTGGGGGTTGGTTTATTAATTTAATGAAAGTGAACGCAAAGTATGTAATATATTCTGTATATATTACATATGAAAAATAAACCCTTATATAACTCATACCGTGAATTATATAACGACGATAGACAATCCAAAGATTTATGTAAAGTATATAATACTTTATATGTATTATATAAGGCACGTGAGAAAATAATTGAAACAAAATATTTCAACACCAATTTAATTAATAAAAAGTTCTTGCATAAAAGTAGACACACGTCTTAAAGTTATGAATTAAACAACCGATGTTTGTAAAGCTTTTTACAAAAGTTATGATTTTACCTTCTCGTCAGGAATTTATAAAATAATATTTTATAAATTAATCTTTCGTCATATTGACGGATCGTGGCTAAAATCGTTGTCTCATTTGTAAAAGTATAAATCTTATTCGTTGTCGAGTTATTGTACAATTATAATTTAATATATCTTTAAAAGATAACTTAGTCCCTTTTACCGGGTTTCTAGAATCATAGAGGTTTAGTAAAACATTACTAAATATAGAAATTTATATAAATTTCACCATGACATTTTCGTTTATATATCGTTTCCCATGTTTATAGAATCTAATGTTTTTCCACTTAATAACGAAATCAATATTTCAAACATCCGCGTGTTTTAAATATATATATATATATATATATATATATATTTATATATAAACTAAAACCAAGTACTAAATGTTACATTTATTTAACCATTTTAAACCACTAATATATCTACTTTTATATTTATTAATTTTACGATATATTTATTGTTGATTTATATAATCCAAACGCACCCTCGTTGTTTCGCTAAACCAAACGCGCCCTTTGTGTCTCTCTCTAAAACCAAACACACCCTTATGGTGTTAAACCCGTATCCAAACGCACCCTTGTGGTGTCTGTTAACCCAAAAACCCTTTATGGGATGTTTAACCAAACCAAACACACCCCTTGTGCAATTCTGCTATATCCCAACGCACACTATGGCATAATATGTTAAAAACTATAGCTCACCTTAGTTACATTCCTGCACAACCCAACGACACCTGTGCGAATTTCTGCCAACACCAAAGCAACCCAACTAATGTTAATCAGACAAAATCCAAATCGCCCTCAATTATGGTCGTTTCTACTCAACCCAAAGCTACCTTTACGTTTTCTGTTAAGCCAAACGCACCCTCGTGGTGTTTACATCAAAACCAAACGCACCTAATCTTGTTTCTATATCAAACCAAACGCACTCTAGTTGCTTTCTACAAAGCCAAACGCACCTAATCTTCCTATGAAAACCATTCGCACTATTGTTGCGTTTTTATACAAATCAAACCCACCCTAATCTGCCACTAAACCAACGCATCCTATGGTGCTAATGAACAATCAAACGCACCCTTGTTGGTGCTGTCAAGACCAAACCAACGCACCTTATGATGTGACGAACCAAACGCACCCCTGCTGGTGCAAAACTCAAACCACACGCACCCTTGCGGTGACTCTTGCTGCCAAACGCACCCTGGTGCTTATTTATAACAAATCCGAACGCACCCTTTTCAATGAAACAAAACCAAACGTACGCTTATATGGTGGTTGTGATGAGGGTTACGGGGTGGGGATGATGACGATGGTGTGAGAGGCGTGGCGGTGGCGTTGGCGGGCTGTGGTGAGGTGGTGGCAGCGCGTGGAGGCGCGTGGTATAGATGATCGGGTAGATCGGGTGACGAGGAATCTTTTTGGATTCGGCCGAAAAAGTCCGCCGAAAAAGTTTTCCGATGACAGCGGCGTTGGTGGCCGGAATCCGGCGGTCGGCGGTGGCCGGAAAAAATGGGAGAGATGGAGAGAGATGTATGTGTGTGTGTTTTTATAAAATGAAATGAAAAGAAATTTATAACTTTTATATATAATATAATATAATATATATATATATATATTTATTTATATATATATTATATATATATATTCATATTATTATATAACCATTAAAGTTATAAAAAATGACATATTATAAATAGATGGGGGTAAATTTTGTAAATATTCTCACAGGGACCAAAAGTGTAACTTTTGGTAAATATTGGTTTGGGACTCGTTTGAACTAGTTAACGATCGATTCGAGTCACGAAACTTGCGTCATTGTTTTTCAAATTATTTTTCCATAAAAATGAGAATTTACTGATCGTCATCTCATAAATATTTTTATAATATTTATAAAAATATTTGTTATTTATTTGATATCCTGATTGTGCCTTGTCCGAAAAAAATGAATTTTAACTCGAATATTTGCGTTATCAACAAACGCTTTTGAATAAAATCCTGACTAATTTATTAAATATTTTTATTTAATAAATAGTGTTAATTAAATATAATTTAATTATTTTCTTGTTTCTATAATTTTGCGAGGGCATTTCAGTCACTTTCTGACTGTTTTCGGGTCTCGGTCAAAACTAAAAAGTTATCCGGAATGTCGTTTTACATTAAATTTGTAACACCCCCAAAAATGTGTCGCAGCGGAAATATGTCGGTGGCGTTACTTCATAAATAAAATAGCACAGATCACAAGAGAACGACCTCTAATGGTGTCGTTTGTAAAACAATTTCTCGTTGATTTTCTGAAATCAAAATAATAGTTTCCCTAAATTGCATCACATGGAAAAACTTGAATGTAAAGGACTCAATGCACATCAAATAATACAAGATCTATTCCCTGAGGGAAATACATGCTTAAAGTGTCAACATTAAAGTTGGTGAGTTCATAGATTAGTTTAAATATGAATGTAAGTTTCAACAATTTATTTATCCACTGTGTCATCACAGTACCATGTAAAAGATTTATAAAATATGCACGACCCATTTTATGTTACCAAAAGTACCAATCTTATCCCAGATTTTTATAATAATGCTATGACAAATTTAACGTCACCAAGTGTCTCCAAGTATGTATGTGTCGGGGGGCCTGTAGGTCCCAAGACCTGATCCGAATGTTATAACGTAGTTTACATGGTGATAGCTAATCACCAAAAGGGGATTGTAAAATCCGATAGATCCGATTTCATAACATACGCGCAGCCAACATGCTATAACGTTCGTTTGCCAAGTGATAGCTAATCACTCGAACGGGGATTATCGATCCCAAATAGATCTATTTAATAACATTCGCGCTCACCCTCCAAGTGATTTACAGTTCATGACACTGTGACGTAGACTTGTTGTATGTACCCGATTCGGGCAGTGATACAAATAATGTGTTCCCATCATGGGTGTTCCATCGCAACACCCGGGCATGTTTGCTTGTTGGCCCCGCAGGAGCCAAACAAATCGTGATCCGAAAATCATTTCTAAATGTAAAGTATGCATTCGTGACAATAAATAAGTCAAAGAAATGTATTCATAGCGAACTATGCAAATAAGTATGTAAACCAATTTGAAATCAACCATGTAATTGTGTTTGTAATGAATTGCAAAATCAAGTATGTAAACCAATGGGTAGATAGTACTCGTGACTTTGAGGACGTGATCAGTGTGCTTAATCCTTCTGAGTCAATGAACATTCATTTAAAATCGGCCGTGACTGATTCAGAGATTCATAAGGCTACGATACAACTTGGTGGATTAAAGGCTCCGGATGAGGATGGATTTCCTGGTATGTTTTATCAAAAGTACTGGAATCTTCTCGGTGTATCGGTATGTCAAGCAGTACGCTATTATGTAACCAATTTTAAGCAAGATTATTTCTCTAAATAATTTTCTAAAATAAATTTTCACATAAAAAAGCAATAATTACACATATATAGGCGCCAAATTTTACATATATTTACGTTTTTTATGTAATTACTACGCTATATGATATGGCTCGTGATGCCACTGTTGGAAATTGTTATTTAAACAACCATAATATTCTACGAGCTACACAGCGGATATTATTCATATAGCATAAATAATTAACACATAAAAACATAAATATAAATAAGGAACCATACGGTTGTGCAATCAAGTTAATGATGAACGGGGATCTTGAAGTACACGCACGTGTGTAATAAACGTGCTTAACCGAAAACTACTTCAAATTACTAAAGTAAGTAACCTCCACGAAGTTCATACACAACACGTCTAGCAGTATCACTCGAATGCTAGTTCTTGATTAACGAATATGTAAACTGTAACACCCCCAAAATTGTGTCGCAGCGGAAATGTGTCTGGGGGCGTTACTTCATAATACAACAACACAAGATACAAGAGAACGACCTCTAAATGTGTCGTTTGAAAAGTAATCTCGTTGATTTTCTTGAAATTGATATAACATTTGTCCCATAATTGCATCACAATGAAAAGCTTGAAAGCAATACAACGAGATTTGATCATTTGTATATAAGTAGAAATCCATGAATGAAATCTTGTCAATTTAGACTCCAATGCACATCAGTAAACCAAGCATCTAATTCACCTGAGAAAAACATGCTTAAAAACGTCAACATAAAGTTGGTGAGTTCATAGGTTAGTTAAAGTATAAATGTAAATTCCAATGAATGTATTTGTCTACTGTGTCGTCACAGTACCATGTAAAACGTTTAGTGACTTTGTCTTTACAGTATCATAAAATGATTTAAAATGTTGGATCAAAGATTTGTAATGCATGCCTGACCTATTTCAATCCTTAAATCGTACAAAAAGGTATGAAATATATGTTCCAATCCAAGATTTGTAATGTATGCATGACCATTGTATCCAATACAATAGTCACCATTTGTGATTATGATTACACACCTAAGTTCATGAAACTGTGACGTAGACTTGTTTGTATGCCACTTTATTCAAGGCACTGTAAGAATGTACCCATCGTAGGTTGTCCCCTCCAAGAACACCCGGGCAGTAATAAAAATATTCATGTGTATGTGATTGTTGGCCCCGCAGGCGCCAATCCAATCATGATCCGACATGGTATAACGTTCGTTCCCGGTGATAGCTAGTCACCCGAACGGGGATTGTCAATCCCAAATAGATCTATCTTATAACATTCGCGCTTACCCTCCGAGTAATTAACAGTTCATGCAACTTAAGCTAATCCATAATCATTAGAATGAAATCCAAGTTGTAGTATCCATAAGTGAAAACTAGTGATGTATCTATCGTCTGAGATATGTAAATGAGTATGTAAACGAGTTTGTAAACATTCATGTAAACACATAAGTAATCGACCATGTAAATGAATATGTAAACACGTATGTAATCGACCATGTAAATGAATTTGTAAACACGTATGTAATCGACCATGTAAATGAATTTGTAAACACGTATATAATCGTCCATGTAAATGAATTTGTAAACAAGCATGTTCTCACCCCAAAAATATATGTAAAACAAGTAAAACATGGGGCTATAAACTCACCTTGATGTTGCAGAACGATTGACAGATAGGCATCTAATATGCACAACACAACGGAAGACGAAACGGCTTGATCCGAGAAGTTGCCGTTTATCTTAACGGTTAAATCCCACTAGTTTAGGATAATGAATTTAGTTTCCCGATGGATGATTACATCAACGCGACCCGTTGATAAAAGATTTAGGTTCCGAGTGGCAGTTTGGTTTGGTGGTTGGTTCGGTAAAATAATTCAAAAGTATATAATTCATATGGTGAATTATATAACAAAGTATGTAATATATTCCATATATATTACCTTGAAAGATGAACAATTATATAATTCATACAGCGAATTATATAATAACGACCAGAAATCAAAAGATTAATTTGAAGTATATTATACCTTGCAAGTATTATATAATAAGCGTGAGTAAATAATTAAACCAAATGGTTTGACACGTTTTCGGAGATCGCCAATTTATTAAATAAATAAAAGTTCTTGCATAAACGAAATCGTACGTTTTAAAGTTACCAATTAAGTAAACGGTGTTTCTAAAGTCCGTACCAAAGTTATGACTTTATTTTCTAGCCGGGATTTATAAAATAACATTTTATAAATTAGTATTTTGTTTGTTATCGAGTTATTGTGAAATTATAATTTAAAACATCTTTAAATTATAACTTAGTCCATTTATCGTTTTTCAAAGACGATAGGAGTTGTATCAAAAAATAATAAGTATATACATTTTTAGAAATTTCGTCATGACCTTTTCGTTTATGTGACATTTCCCATTTTTACATAACTCAACGTTTTCCACTTTTCAATCAACCAATCTAGGTTGCAAAATATATTCGTGTTTCAATATTTATCTAGACGATATTTAAATACTAAATGAAATAAATAAAGTCAAACACGCTTTTAAACGATGAACGAAACACGCCCTATGTGGGCTTTCAAAACCACAACCAAACACCCTTGTGTTGGCGTTTACCACAAACCAAACGCACCCATTCGGTGCTGCTGCCAAAACCACACGCACCCGCTGTGGTGCTGACCCGCGAACCAAACGCTCGTGCTGTCCCAAACACCCCTGTTTGGGTTTCCTGTAATCCCAAACACACCCTTAGCTGATTTCTGCTCACCCAAACACCCCTTTTGGGGTTTCTTGCTCACCCAAACACCCCTTTTGGGTGTTTCTGCCAACCCAAACACCCCTTTTAGGTGTTTCTGCCAACCCAAACACACCCTTTGGGTATTTCTGCCAACCCAAACCCCCATTTTGGCGGTTTCTATTAAACCAAACGCACTCCTCTTATATTTCTATAAAACCAAACGTATCCTTATTCCTAATCAACCGAACGCACCCTTAGTTATTTTCTACATAACCAAACACAACCTTAGTGCATTTCACAGCCAACCACGCACCCTTGTGCGGGCTGCTGCTGAACCACCGAAACAAACATCATTCGTGGTGTTTCTGTTAAACCACAACGCACCCTAGTGGCTGTTAAACTCAAACCGAACCCATCCTAATTGTTGTTAAGCCCAAACCGAACGCATCCATTTTGGTGCAAACCGAACGCACCCTGCTGTGGTGTTATTTCAAAACCAAAACGCACCCTTAGCTTAGTTATTTTCTACAAAAACAAACGCACCCCATAGCGGTGCGGCTGAGAAACCACACGCATCCTTGTGGTGGTTGTCGTGGTTGTCGTGGGGTGATGATGGTGGTGGTGTTATGGCGGCGTGACGTTGGTGGCTGTGGTGGTGATGATGACGGTGGTGACGTGATGATGATGATGATGGTGTGACGATGATGATGATGGCGGCGGCTGTGGTGGTTAATGGTGGTGGATATAGGCGCGTGGCGGCGCGTGGTGGTGGGGATCGGGTAGATCGGGTGATGGGGAGGCTTTTGGAACTTGGTCGGAAAACTCGCCGGAAAAGTTTTCCGGCGGCGGCGGTGGTGACCGACGACGGCGGCTGACCGGAAATGGGGAGAGAGAGGGAGGATTTGTGTGTGTGTTATAAAAAATGAAATGAAAAGTTTTATAAAAGTTTTATTTATAGTAAAACTTTAAAAGTAAGTGACAAGTGCAAAATAATGTGGGGTAAATTTTGTAAATATTACCACAGGGACTAAAGGTGTAACTTTTGAGTATTATTTTGTAAAATAGTGGTTCGGGACTCGTTTGAGCGACTCAACGGATGATTCGAGTCACAAAACTTGCGCAATTGTTTTCCAAATCATTTTTCCCATAAAAACGAGTATTCACTCGACTAATTTTCGTAAATGTTTTATAAAATTTATTTAAACGTTTATTATTTATGTGTATATTTCCGATAAACCTTGTACGTAAAAATGATCTTTTACTCGAATATTTGCATCTTCAAAAAACGTCACTGAATAAAATGATGACTAATTTAATTAAATATAATTTAATTATTTTCTTGTTTCTATAATCTTGCGAGGGCATTTCAGTCACTTTCTGGCTGTTTTCGGGTCTCGGTCAAAACTAAAAAGTTGTCCGGAATGTCGTTTTACATCAAATTGCTTTAGAGTCCGGGTCGTGAAAACGTGATTTAGCGGTTCGTTTTTGATAAGTCAGCTTAAGAATAATATATATCTTTTTTGTTTTCAAGTCAAATAAGTTAAAAATAACTTGCACATGAGAGATGTAATAATAAATATGATTTATTATTTAAAATATGTTTCGAAAATTTTACCGGTTACACGGTAATCGCTTTTATGTGACAATAAAAGACCAAAAGTCAAAAAGTCAAGTCGGACCAAAAAACTCAAAGGGTAAAATAGTCATTTAATATTCCAAAAATTGTCGGATGTTACATAAACACTAAGAAAACAAAACCAGAAAACCCTTAGTTCTTGGTTTCTGCGATCGAACAAGAGATGAGAGGGACAAGGGATGAGAATTATAAGCTTTAGGATCCTCCTTATATAGGGATTAATTTAAGGTTTACCTAAATTACATTCCTTGTAAGAAAAGATAGCTTAAAGCCCAATCCAACCCCCTTGGGTCCTATAGCCGGTCGAACACAAGCCCCCACTCCATTGGGGTTGACTTTTTGACTTTTCTAATTATTTATGGTTAATTACATTTAATTACCCATTAATTAAAAAGTCTTATTAGTTAGTTATAATTAATTAACGATCGTTAGTGTTTATTCGTCAAATCATATATTAATATAAATAATAAATATACAATTATATTATCATTGACATTAATAAAGTGATACCTAAATGGATAACGTGTGTGACCCCGTAGGCTCACGTATTTCTAGCCATATAAATATTTGTATGACATGAGCACAAACCAACATGAGTCTCATAGCCCATATTTTACTTGTTTTGAACTATTTTGGGGGAGAATACATACTCGATTAAAAACTTGTTTACTTGCTCGTTTACAAACTCGAATATATGCTTGTTTACAAACTCGAATATATGCTCGTTTACGTTTACACGCTAGTTTATTTTATAACAATGCGATTACTTTTCCAGACCTTGTGAGTTTATAGCCTCGTTTTAACTTGTTTTTCAACTATTTTGCAAATCTCTGGGTGAGATATCTTGCTTGTTTTACAAATGGACACAAGTAGCTTTAAATTTGTTACAACTTTAGCCTAAGTACCGTTATCCCGCTTCATGGCCCCATTAACATGAACTGTTAGTTACTTCGTGTCAGCACGAATGTTGTGAATAAATCTATAGGAGTTGACATCCCCGTTCGTGTGTTGGTAGCTCTCACCGGATGAACGCATATACATTTGGGTAGCATTGGGTATTTTGGGATAGAATACCTATAGGGGGCAACAACTTGCATTGATTTGCAAGACACTGTTTGTTAAGGCTTCGGTTGCATGAGCTTAGTGCTAGGTAACAGTAACTTTTTTTTGTGCACATGACATTGTATGTGTTACAATGGTTATGCTTTGGAAATCTTGTGGTCCACACTACCTTTATTGAATGCCACTGATTACTAAATACTTTTTGTAATACTGTGAGTGAAGCAGTTGTCACCAAACACTTTTCATTCTAATGCGAATGAAGTAGTAGTCAAACTCTTTTGGTTCTCGTAAATACTTTACTTAAACCTATGAACTCTCTACCTTTATGTTAACATATTTAAACATGTATTCTCAGGTCCTTAATTGCATGGTAAGCGGTTGGGTAGCTTACGGAGTCCATAATCATACCATATGTCGAGAGTCTCATTTCATGGAATTTTCATCTTAAAACTCGTTGATGTAATGAAACATATCTTTTGCTTTCACTGTAACTTTGAATATTATTACCATATGTAAAACTTCATTTTTACATTAATTCAACGATGTATTTTTCTAAAACGTCCATATAGTGGTCGTTCTCTTGTATCTTGTGTTTCTCGTATTATGAAGTAACGCCACCGGTAACCTCAATTTTGGTTTTTATGAGTCTTACCCGAATTCTTAACGCTCATCAGGGGTGTTGATCGGTTCGGTTATCAGGTTATTCGGCTTGTTCGGTTCGGTTAAAATTTCTGTTTGGGTCAACCCGAAAACCGAACCGAACCGAATCGAAAACCGAATTTGAATTCGGTTCGGTTTTCGGGTTGATCCGAATAACCCGAATTATACCATTTAAAGAAAAAAAAGAAAAATACATAAATATTTAGTAAAAAATTTATTTCAAACACAATATATATATATATATATATATATATATATATATATATATATATATATATATATACTAGTTGCAAAACCCGCCCGATGGGCGGGTATGACTTGTGATTATTGTTTTTATTTTTATTTTTGGCTAAATATTTCTTTTAAATTTCTTTATTATAGAAACTTTTTTTAACCATTTTGTTTATGTAATTGTTTTTTTGTAATAAGTTTTCAACAATGGAGGTGGTTCTAGTGTTTGTTTGTCCAGTTTAACCGTGATTGATTATTTGCTAAGCCCGCCTGATGAGCGGGATCGCCTTGTGAGTATCCAAGGAATAAATTAAGAAACAGTTGATGAATTACGAAGAATATAAAACATTTATACAACGAAAAGCGGAAAAAAAATGAATACAATTTTTATACAACGCGTATTGTGAAATTTCTATAGAGTGATGACCAACGTGAAATTTTTATAGAGTGAATAAAGAACAAAAAGAAACGAATGGTAATCCGATAAGAAGAACTAAAACTTAATAATCGGCCATTACAAAGTATATGTTTTTAGTTTAATTTGAAATGAATCTTCTTTATACACAACGTGGTCAATTATAAAAAAAATTATGAATATCATAGGCAAATTTCAACCCGTTCCCAAATAAAAAGGCACGGAAGTAATCCACTTTATTATAATGTTCTTTGTGTTAAAACTAACGTACTTGCGAACTAAAATCATGGTGATTGAAATAGCAAACTTTGGGTATCATAAGGCTTGTGCATGGTTCTACATGTACCAAAATGTTGAATAAGTGAAGAAGCTTTTTTTCTCAATAAATGGGCAAATCAACCTGAAAACAAAAGAATATTTCTACACACAAAGATTTAAGCGAAGCTTCTGTTGGCAAATCCACTTTTGTTGGCAATGGGAAGTGAGCGTGATTAGAGGATTCCAAATAAATTATGGAAGATTTACATTTTGTAAATTTTCTAGTTTCAGTTTCAAATAAGAATCTATACTTACAATTTAGTCAACAATTTTTGTTGGTTACATCCTTTATTTGCCTAATAAGACTTTATACGTGATATTAGAAACCTGCTGATGTATTTCCTCCGCTGAATGTAATCCATGCATGCCTCGCTCTCTACAATCTTTACGAAGTTCATCCTCGCAACGTGTATTCACACCACCCTATCATCATTTTTTATCATATAAAGAAATACATAAGCCATAGATATAACAACAACCCAAATGGAATACAACAATATGAGTTAAATGTTTTGTGTCATCAAGCCGTAAAAAATCAAATCGAAAAAGAATAATACCTTTAAGCATGTATCGCAAAGAAGTTTATGTTCGTAGGTTTTTGATCGGATTTGCATATACTCGCACATATTCACTTACAGAGGCCTGAAAGCAGAAACATTTTGGAACACAAAACAATTTTAAGAAGTTAGTACAAAAAATGATATGAGACTTGAGTAATACATATGCACATATGACTAAAAATCTGACCCGTTGATCTTATTGAGGGTAAGTTAATCGTTAAACAACTTTGCAAATTAATCCCAAAATCTCATCGTTAGCAACATATCCACCGGTTATGAGCTGTATATTAGTTTGTAAACGTTAGATATCTCGAAAGCAAGTTAAAAGTAGGGCAGCTGATCACTACTATTAGCAAGCTAACCTTGCCCAAAAAGTCATCGAAATCTTCTGTTGTTTTCTTGAGTTCTCCAATCCTACTTTGCACCTTTTTCGCCAATAATAGACCAAAATATGAGTAAGTGTAGGAAACAAAAATTTCAGTGAATCATTAAATCAAACAGCCAAACCAAAAAATAAATAATAATTTAGTGAATTCAATCTCGCGCTGCCGTTTTTCCTTAATGCCTCTAGAGCATCTTGAGGATCGTCTTCCCCATGTTCATGCATGTTCTCGTTCGTACCATTCCACTGCAAGATTATAACTATATCAATAAGATATTTCATGCAATGTAAACTGGGTAGTAAATTAGCGTCTCATGTCAAACAATCCATTTTGACCTGTAATCCACGCACTAAAGAATACCAAACACTCCAAACTTACCGACAATGCATCGTCCTTTTCAAAAACCAAGAATGGACAAAAATGGCTGAAAAAGGAAAAGCATAAATTTCAACAGTATGCCTTATAATGCGATCACTTAATCATGTAAGTGGTCCACATTTAAAACATGCTCATTAAGTCTTCAATGAGCATATATGGACTTGATCTCTTATTCGTAAAACAACAACAATACCTCATTCTTGAAGCATTGTTTTTACCTGGATGCCTATTTTAAAAAATGTTCTTACTTAACATAGCCCTATTTTACACGTATATTCTAAACTAAAAGTGTGAACAATTGAATTATTATTTGTTCATAGATACACATTCATAGATAATTAAATTTAAACTAATGCAATAGTCAATGAATTAATTATTATGTGTTCTAAACAACAGGGACAATGAGTTGTATTGGTACTTTTTGCTGGTTTCGTAACATTGTTTTTCCACATTTTGGTCCACCAACCTTCTCCGTAGCAGTGTATGAAAATCAATCTAAAAGTTTAAAGATGTTATTACAAGTTGGTACCTTCTTGTTCATGGCATCATCTCGTGTACGCGCTACTTTGCTTCACCCAGCTCCACTCCGTATAATGATTGTTTACAACCATCCGCCGGTGAAAATCACCTTCAAATAACACCCCATAAACCCTGAAAATCAAAAATGAAAAATAAACCAATGCTAAAAATTCAATCATCACAACAACAATCAACGAAATATAGACGGCTCTAAGTTCGGCATGCCACGTGCGGGAGCATCAGATAGGTATGGCAGATTCGTTATGCGAAAGACACGTTTCCTGATATTAGTTCTACCAAAAATGTTGTATTTATAGAAACGTTTCTAAGCAACCCAAGAACTACTACTATGTCTTATATGGACAGCGGGTCAGGTGTGCCACTGAAACATCAAACAGGTTTTTTGCAGCATAAAACCACTCGTTTCATGCGTGACAAGTGAGGAAGGAAAAATGATACGCTTCCGGGCAACTTGAAGCACCTGACCAACTGGAATTTAAAAAGTTAACCATTAGTATTAAAGCAAGACAGGATATAAGTCACTTTTAGTATAACAAAACATATGAAAATTAAAATATAAAAAATGTATACCAAGAACAACAATGACTGATGTAGTTCCGTCACCAACTTCCTCACAGTTTTAAAACTTTAATGGTTTTTTTGGTTAATATAAAATTTGAGGTATCAAATGGGAACACTCATGAAACTTGGTTACTACATGGGTGACATATTCCCTATTTTTAACTGTAATGTATTGACATATATAATTGTTTTTGTAGGTGTCAATCCCATTATCAAAGATAAAAGGAGTAGAAGAGAGTGTTGTCCCAAATTTAGATCGATATATAAAGTTGCAAAGTAATATGAATAAGTATTTTTGTCTAACCTACCAATCGTTACATAATTCTACATATATAAGGTACCAACCGGTGTAATGAACCAGTGTGTCCATTCGGTTTTGTCCAACCGAAATAACTAACTATTTTGTAATCGCCAATAACTAACATTCGGTTACTAACTTACTAACTAACCGTTTGGTCCTTCGTGTATTAATATTTACATAAGAAGCAAATGAACTAGATTATATGTTTACATTCTCCTCCTTAATCTTGATCGTTGCTTCGTCCTAAATCTTGAACTCCGAGCATTTATCACATAGTCACGAACTTCAATCTTGGTAGAGCTTTTGTTAAGATATCTGCTCTTTGTAGTTCTCCACTGACATGTTCCACATTGATGTGCCCATTCTCTTCACATTCACGAATGAAATGATAACGAATATCAATGTGCTTGCTTCTTCCATGAAAAACTGGTTCCTGACGAGTGCTATCGCTGAAATGTTATCGACCTTCAGCGTTATCCTTTTCTCTTCCCATCCAGTTAATTCACTAAGTAGTCGTTTTAACCATAAGGCTTGACATGCTGCTCCAGTAGCCGCCATGAATTCTGATTCACATGATGAGAGCGCCACTATTGGTTGCTTCTGAGTACACCAGGTAATAGGTGATTCTCCAAAGTAAAATACTATTCCAGTAGTTCCTTTTCCTTGATCAGTGTTGATTCCATAACTACTATCGCTGTAACCTGTAATCTTGCAGCCGCCTTCTTTCTTGTATATTATGCCATGCTCCTTTGTTCCTTTGATATATCGGATTACTTGCTTTACCGCCTTCAGGTGATGATCCTTTGGGTCTTGCATGAATCTGTTGAGTAGTCCGACTGAGTAACTAAGATCTGGTCTTGTATGCAGTAAGTACCTGAGACTTCCAATTAAGCTTCTGTAATAAGTTGCGTCAACTGAGTTTCCATCTTCCGCCTTGACCAACTTAGTACCGGGATCCATTGGTATCTTCGTATCATTACTATCTGTCATACTTGTTTCTTTTAAGATCTTGTTAATATAACATGTTTGCTTGATTGTAATCTCTCCTCCTGTCTGTGTAACTTCTATCCCAAGGTAATAAGCTAACAAGCCTAAGTCGCTCATTTCAAATTTGTCTTTCATCTGGGATTTAAATAAGTCTATTTCCTTCCTTGGAGTGCCTGTGATTATCAAATCATCTACGTAAACTCCGACTATAAGTGTAGAAGTCTTGCTTCTCTTTGTGTAGACTGCTTGTTCGAGATTACACTTCTTAAAATTTAATAATTTTAAGGTTTGATCAAGCTTTACATTCCAAGCTCTTGGTGCTTGTCTTAAGCCATATAAAGCTTTAGTAAGCTTATAGACTTTCCCTGAATTCCCTTGTTGAACAAATCCTTCAGGTTGTGTAACATAGACTTCTTCCTTCAATTCTCCATGTAAAAATGCTGATTTTACATCCAAGTGGTGTACTTGCCATCCATGATAAGCTGCTAATGCTAATATTAACCGAACTGTCTCTATCCTAGCAACTGGTGCAAATACTTCATCGAAGTCTATTCCTTGTTCTTGTACATATCCTTTTGCTACTAATCGTGCCTTGTATTTGATTATGTTTCCTTTTGCATCCCTCTTGGTTTTGAAAACCCATTTGAGTCCTATTGCCTTCTGATTTGGTGGCAATGTTGTAAGGGTCCATGTATTATTCTTGTTGATTGAATCTAATTCAATCTCCATGGCCTCAATCCATTTCTGATCCGTTGATGCTTCCTTGTAATTACGGGGTTCTTCTTCCGTAAATAGCAGAGTTTGAGTTTCAACTTCTTGTGTATTCTGATATATTTCAGCTAAGTCCTTGAAACCTCGTACTGGTACATGATCAAATATATTTCCTGAGTTCTTCGTCGAACTAGTAGTAGCTTCTTCTTCTGAGTGTGGGTTGTAATTGTATGGTGATGGTGTGATTGGCGAGTTAGGATCATTAATCGGATCCTGTTCCTGATACGGGTTATCAATATTATCATTGATTTCAATGTTGACCGGTGTAGCGTTTTCATTGTCAACTCCTTCTACCACAAAACTAGTCCAGAATGTGTCTTGTGTACTTGTATCCTCTTCATCTCTATCCCAATCCCATGGTTTTATTTCCATAAACTTTACATCCCTACTAACGTGTTTCTTCTTTGCTATTGGATCATATAGCCTATATGCTTTTGATCCTTCCTCTACTCCTAAGTAAATCATTGGTATGCTTCTATCATCCAGCTTCTTCAAGTGAGGTATTGTTATCTTCGCATAAGCTGTGCATCCGAATATTCTTAGGTTTTCCAGATTCGGTTTTCTGTTGTAGAGTGCCTCATATGGAGTTTTATCTACCAGGGCTCTTGTAGATACCCTGTTGAGTATGTAAATGGCATGTCTAACTGCTTCCGCCCAAAAGGTTAAGGGTAACTTCATTGCTTTCATCATACTCCTCGTAGTTGATAACACTGTCCTATTTCTTCTCTCCACTACTCCATTTTGTTGTGGTGAGTAAGGTGCTGTCAACTGTCGTGCTATTCCATTTTCCTTACAGTATCTGGTGAATTCATTTGATGTAAATTCACCTCCTCTATCTGTTCTTAGCATCCTTAATTTCATTCTCATCTCCATTTCGATCTGCTGTCTAAATTCCTTGAAAGTACTAAGTGCCTGATCTTTCGATGTCAGAAAGTAAACCCACATGAAACGTGTACAATCGTCCACTAACAAGAATATAAGTTTCTTGCCAGAGTGTGTGGCTGGACTTATAGGACCGCAAAGGTCTCCATATACTAAGTCCAACGGGTTCTTTGATCTGAATTTAGCTTGACTTGGAAATGGTGTTCTACTGTGTTTTCCTAATAAACATGCATCACAAATCTGTCCGGCATGATTTATCCTTGGTATTCCTTCCACTAGACCCTTCCTAGTCATCTTGTTGATATCGTCAAAGTTCAGATGACCTAATCTAGCGTGCCATAACCATGCTTGGTTTAATCTCATTTCCTAGATTCATATAGGTGCTTCTATTTGTAATCTAATACTGTAAAGTCGATTCTTAGATCTTTCAACCTTCATCAACAACTTCTTGCTCTTATCATACAAAGTCAATTTGTTTCCGTCCATGATGACCTTACAACCTATCTCCGTAAGTTGTCCTAGACTAAGTATGTTGCTCTTGAGGTTTGGTATATAGTATACGTCCGATACTATCTTTTGTTCATGGTTTCTACAACCTAATAAAATAGAGCCTCTACCCTTTATCTGTACATACGATCCATCTCCAAAACGTATACGACCTGTTATGCTTTCGTTAATATTCCTAAAATGACTCTTGGTTCCCGTCATATGGTTACTTGCACCATTATCTAAATACCATATGCTTGCATCTTCTGAAGCATATTTTCTGGGTTGAATTTGTCCTTCATTCAACAAAACCTCCTCATGTTCAGTTTCGTGTATAGTCATTAATAGTGATGGTTCATCGTCTTCTAAGATAAGGTTTGATTGTTCCTGAGTTGTTGATGTTCCTCTACAATCTTTCTTAAGATGTCCAAGTTTCTGACACTTGAAACATCGTACTTTGCTCAAATCCCACTCACTTTTCTTCCTATTTGAGTTTCCTTTGTGAGTTGAGTTTCCCTCTTTTGAGTTATGTTTGTTTCTATTATTCTGCCAGTTTCCTCGTGAAAAATTTGATCTACCTCCGCGTTTACTAAATCGCCTTCCTTTTCCCGAGTGTTCGCTTTGTGCGAATAATAAATTCTCCTGGCTTTCCACTTGCCCTCCTTTCCGGAGCTTTATCCTTTCCTCAAATGCCTTGAGTTTCCCAGTGATCTCGTCTAAGGCGATATCGTCCAGATCACTTGTTTGTTCTATGGATGCTACTATCTGAATGAACCTATCTGGTGTGGAATCTAACAGTTTTCGTACTAAAAGTGATTCATCCAAAGTTTTCCCTAATTCTTTTGCCTTAGTGGCATAGCTGTTTAGTTTAGCCGTAAATGCATCCACTGTGTCATCATCCTTCATTTGAAGCGTATTAAACCCAATCATCAATGATTGTAACCGTGCTTGCTGCACTCTTTCTTCTCCAACGTGTCTTTTCTTTAACGATTCCCATAATTCCCTGGCCGTCTTACAACCCGCTACTTGTAAAATCACATCTTCAGTCAACGCTTGATATAAAAAGGCCGTCGTTGCCTTATCCTTCTTATCATCTACTTGCGTATTTTCCTTGGGTTCTATTGCCTCCCATAAACCATGTGCTTCTAGTATGACCTTAATTTGTATAGCCCAAACTGTGTAGTTTGTGTAGGACATTGATAGTGTGCAATAGGTGTTACGGGTTTTGATGTGTCTGTATTGTTACCGGCCATCTTAAAAGTGCTTGATATCTTCACTTTCTATTCTAATGGGGATTATACTTCCTAGTATGGTATTTCTAGTAATATGGGAATATATATAGTTTTCCGGGAATCCTAATGATACGGGATCAATAAATAGTTCTCGGGACTTCCTAGTAGTACAAAATGATAATTCTACACTATTCTAATAAAACTAGAAATCCAGAAAATAAACTTGTGACCTCGATGTTGTGTTAAACACAAATGTATTCCCTTTGTTTCGCAAGTAAAATCGTTTACCAACGTTTGTTGTTATTCCCACGTCGTTTCCTTTGTTTCTCTTTACCTCGTTGCTATCTTTGTTCCCAATCCGCTTCGTACACAAACCAAACAGACCCTCGTTGTTGTTTTTTGAATTTGTTGTCTTTGCTTCGAACCAGACAACAAAGCACCACGGTCTCCTTTTGTTCTTTGTGTCGAATTGCTTTTCTTCCCAACGAACCGAAACAATAACCCACGTTCTCCTTTTTTGTTTTTGTTGTCGAAATGATTTTGTATCAACAATCCAAAACAAAATTCCTTTCTACTTTTTCCTTAGTATACCACACCCCCTCACGTTGCTATAGGATTTCCTTGTGTGTTGTTCTTGATTCCTTCTCCACAACGTCTCCTATAACGTTGTTTTTTTTACTTTGAAATCAAAACTTTTCTTACACACAACCTTTGGTACCTTTCTTGGTAACCTACACCGAAACAAACCTTCCAATTGTTTCTGTTTTTCGTTGCACCGAAACAAACTTTCCAATTGTTTCTGTTTTCGTTGTTGTTGTTCCCTTGTGTCTCCCCGACACGTTTTTCCACACTATTTTCCTTGAGTACTCCTTTATCTTTGTTATACGTATACGTTTCAATCTTTTCCACAACAACGTTCCCCGCGTTATACCCCGCGTTTTCTTCTACTTTGTGTCTTGTTTTAACCGGTTTCACAAAGTCTCCTTTCCCACTCGTTTTCTAATCAAACGAAGTGTCCCTTTTTTCTTTGCCTATGTCGCGTCAGTAGCAACACAAAAGAAAAAAAATTCAACGCCTTCCTACTCTTGTTCCACGTCTCCTTGTAAACGACAAGAGTTTCCTTCCTTTCCCTTCGAAGTCTCCAACGAAGTTTTGTCCCACCAATGACGTTTGATGTAAACGTTTGCAACTCCTACGCAAAACAGATTGTGCACTATCTTTTTTGCGTCTATCCTTATTCAAACCGTTGTCTTCTTTGGAAGAAAAAGAAAACAAATCGCTCCAACTGAAAACCAAGGATGTTCTCAGCGTATTCCCTCTTATGACCTTCTCGTTTAATATGTTCTTTGTATCCAGAAACTAAGTCGCGTAAACCACTTGCTCTTGATGCCAAATGTTGTCCCAAAACTAGATCGATATACAAGTTGCAAAGTAATAAGAATAAGTATGTATATTGTCTAACTATTGTAACGATTCATATTGTCGAGTATATATACATAACAAACCGGTGCCATTGAAATGACACAACCATTCGGTTTTATTCCCAACCGAAAAATAACTACCATAACTAACTTTTTAACCACCATAACTAACTTGCGGTTACTAACTTTCTAACGTACATATTTGGTCCTTTATGTTATACTATTTACATATGAAGCAAAGAACGAGATTATTTGTTCACAATATATTCATTGATATGATTATGAAAAACCCTGAAAGTAGTATTGTTGATTATGGCCCTCACACAATCTCTGTAGAGATAGATTTTCATCAGTCGGATGTTTGTGCATTCTTTGAAGCTGTATGAACATGTGTAGAGGCCTCCCGTTTATAGTTGAATTAGATTTATTGCTAACAACTTACCTTGTTTTTCATCTTTGCAATATAGTTAATTTACTCTAAAATTAAGTCTAACTAGCTACTTGTTGTTTTAACTTAGCAGGAGGTTGGTTGTTTTTAAGACAATAAAGTTGTCTATTGAAATGCCCCGCAAACATTCATTTTTCAACTGTTTATAAAAACGTTTATAAATGGTTAACATCATTAAGTATGATAACACAAACAAGAAATGGAATGAAATTCGTCATCTTAAATACCTGCATTCATGCCTGTGTCTTTGTCGGTAGGAAGGATTTGATCAAGGGAGGGTGGGCACGATGCATGAGAAGAATGACCTCCTCCAACTGATGTAGAACTAGGAGGAGCACGTCCAGCGGTTATTAGAGCTAAACTATCTGATCCTTTCTCGACAATTCAGCAACGTCGAGCGCTAGGATCATTCGTGTCACTTGCCATTTCCAAACACCCCATACTTGAAAAATATTTTGTTGTTCGTCCCTGCTTGCTACAATGAAAATAACAAAGGATTAAAGTTAAAATATTGAAATATTATAAGCTAATTTCTGATTGTAACAACTTATATACTCTAAAAATCAAGTTCGCAATTCATTGATAGACACAAAGCCAGCCTTTGAATATGGGGCGTTAAAAGGACATAATGTAGAAAACAATGCTAAGTTTCTTCTCAAGACTAACTCAATGGTGTACTTTAAAGAGTGTCTGCTTCTCATGACCACGTTTCTTAAGTTCTTCCATAGTAATAACCGACTAGACACACGCTTAAGGATTGGCTACCCAGTTTGCCTCAGATCTATAAATGAAGTTGTTAACCAAACATAGCAAATGCAATTACTTATTTTCATATCAATTATCTTAACTGATTTTAAAACGGTGACAATAATTGAACCTTTCTAGGATAACTGGTTTTTGACCCATTTTATGTTCTGAATGGACAAAACTTTGGGATTACAAATTTAGGAATCCGTTTCTCCTTCAAAATTAAACATGAAGCCCAACGATTATTTCCATAAAAAATAGAAACTCATCAGAGGCAAACCTTTCTGAATTATTTCCTAGTTAATGATCCCATGAATGCCAATTTGGTCATTGTTCATCCTTTCGTCAGTGCTGCTAGATGTTTGATTTGTTGATCGATTAGATTTTTCGCTATCGCTTATTTAAGTTAGATTTTTCTGACCCGCCAAACTGGAACTCGCTAATCTGAATGGACAGCCTCAGTAAAAAAATTTAACGGCAATTTTATATAAATTTATAAGCACAACATTTAGTAGTTTTTCAAATTTTACATAATCTCATAAGGCATAAAAAATAAAATGAGCATAGTGGCTTCAAGCAGCCCAAAACATCCCTTTGAAGACCTAATTGCATGCATGATTTAGGTGAAATGAAAATTTCAATCGTATGAATGTATTATTCGAATATTTTTCTTGTAAAAATATACGATTAAAGTGAATTACGTTGCTTTATTTTTGAGTGTTTATGCTATATTCTAACATTGATTAACACCCAACCATTATCGTTAATTGGTCATTTCGGATCGTTCATCACCAAATCAAACCATTATCGTTATCCTCACTTATAATCAAAATGTATTGCCTTAATGTTATTTTATTTTATTTAGCTTTTTCTTTTCAACCAACGTAAAGGTCACACATTGGCAGGGACGGAGGTATGTATGCAGTAGGGTGGCCAATGCCAACCCAAAAGGTCCAGCAATGTTTGATAATAGCCTATATTTTAATGGACAATTGAACCACTTGATCTATTTTGATATGTTTGGCCCACCAACTAGGTAACAATTTATTATTAACTTGATTGAAGCTTAAAGAAAGAGTTACGTCATACTTGATCTTGGTTAGATTAGAGTGTTACATTATGACGACTAATCATGTGTCATTATTGATGAAAATAGAGCATGTTCCATCAATTATTTTTCTTACTTATCATTGTTTCATATCACATCATTCTTGTATTGAGATAGGTTTATTATCATCTACTTTATTTTAAACATATAGATTTAGACCATTAACTTTATTTTACCCTCTTTCCATTGGAGTTCTACAGGGGGAAAGAGTAAGGAGTTAAAATTCGAAAGTTTAGTCGCGTTCAACGATCATAATGGAGTTATTATGATCTTTCTTATATTCACTATAAATATCGTATACTTCTTACGTGTTTTTGGAGTTATCTAGTTGCAGCGATTAGAATTAAGTTATTCTTGAATAATGTCACATTTTTGTTTAGTGGTCATTTACTATTTGGCCCATCCAAGACTATAATCCTGACTTCGTCACTGCACATTGGACTATAAATATAATCCGGACATACAAACAATGACATAAATGTATGAAAACTGAAAATTTGATATAACCTTACCTTAATCAAGGCTTTGAAGATGTTTTTTGAAACGTTGTTTTCTAGTCCGATTTCACATCCATAAACTCTAGTTTTTGTGAAATGTGTTTGTGTGTTTTGATCCTAAAAATGAGCATCAGTTATGTTACGTATTTTCAATTCAAGACACGTAGTATCAATTTAAGTTATACTCGGTCAAACTTGTATCCCGATTTGCAAAATTGGTCCCAACAAATTAGCCCTTACTATATTTAGCTTTTAACCAATTAAAAATAGGGCAAATGACAAAAAAAAATGTATTCAACTTAAGAGTCATTTCCGATCAAGGTATCGTACTTTTTTTCTTGCATAAAAAGGCACTTAACTTATTTTTTGATCAGTTTGAGTATTTTCGTTAAATATTTAACGATCATCAGTTAAATTTTACTGTACATTTCAAGTCTCTACAAACAAGCCAATGCAATCATAAAAATTGCTTAAGATGGAGAAAGTTATCACAAAAATTGCTTCACATGTAGCCAATGGAATCATAAGCTTACGGTATTTTTCTTTCTGATTTAAATTGAAATATCTCAAGCAATTTTTTTCAATTGAATTGAAAACGTAAAATCAACATAGAGGACAGAGGTTCACAAAAAACACGTTTGTTTGTCTGGTTATTTAGTGTCTTCCCTTCTAAAGTATGAAGACTCACCCAGCCAATTTAGGTATATTTGTTTGCGAACCCTTTATATATTTACAACATAAAATAAATTAAATATATCACATTCACTTCAAAGCTAAATTAATCATGTTACAACGACCTTAACCTCGTTTCATACACTTACAAACTCAAAATATAAAACTTAACGGACGATCGTTAAATATTTAACGAAAATACTTAAATTGGCAAAAAAAATAAGTTAAGCGCCTTTTCATGCAAGAAAAAAAGTACGATACCTTGATTGGAAATGACCATTAAGTATGATACATTTTTGTGCCATTTGCCCAGCTTTCCTAACAAAATAGACTAAAATAAAGTTCTAAGTTCTATCAAATGTTGAATTTATAAGGACTTTGCCTCTTTCGACCTGTTAACAACACATATGAAAGGTGAATATGGTATGTCTATAGATGAAATACGTATTTTAATTGAAGAGTATCTACGTTTTTATTGCAGAAATACATCGTGAAATATGTTTTAATTTTTCTTGTTTTAATTTTTGCTCACATGTTTGTAATTTTGTAAATTATATTTGAAATTGTCAATGTCTCGTTATGTCGCATCCGGAAAACTTGTTACACCCACAATACCATATATCAATCAATCAATCAAATTTTGTATTTAAATGGTTGTGTTGTGAAATCAAAGTATACCTTTTACGACAACTACAATTGAGTGTCTTTCAATTTAACGAGATTTCATACATTCTCATTTATTTGGCTAGCAATTTAGATAAGTGGTCTGTTTCATAAGTAACGTTGGTTCATTCATTTTGAAAGGTCGTAATGCTTACATGTCACATTAGTCTTTTGTCAACTAGAACACGATTACATGCCCTATCCGACGTCTTAACTAGCTAAGTCGACATTGCCCCTTCCTTTACTTTTGAGAGCATCTTTTACGTCATTGTCTCCCCATTACGTACACCAATCACTACGACGTGTCTATAACTCTTAAACAGTGGGATGTATAACGCCACCATAAGTCGCTCCCACCGACAAGTAAAACAAGTGAGCTCGGGTTTTTGAACGCAAGACATCCTTTTTAGTTTGACACTCATGTGGGGACTACAAAACTTATGAAAACAATCACAATGTAGCTGTGGCTGTACACGGTACCTTTTTTTGGGCAGAAGTGTCAAGTATAGTTATAGTTGTAGATTGGGTTGGTGTGGTTTTGATTCAATCGTGTATCAATCAGCGCAAGCTACACGTATGAGAGTCAAGGACTTGTTAAAACATAGCGTGCCGTACTTTTCCAGTATAAATGCAATAATTGATCGGTCCCCGGAAGAAGCCAAAAGATATAAAGAAAAAAAAGCTAATATGACAAAGACCTTGAAAAGCACTTGGTTGGCTCTTCCATTACTAAATTTCTTAGAATAAAAGATGTACATATACATTGGGACCAAAAAGTAAGCGAATGGAGTAATCACGACACTGAATTTCTGGTAATAAAAGTACAATTGTTATTTTTGTTTGTTGTATACTTGTATGCCCGTTAGGCGCCACTTGCATACATATGTGTCCACTCCTTTGCTGCAAAGAACAAAAATTGTATCAAACCCGAACCCTTATCACTTCAGTTTTTCATTAACAGATTAAAGAATTAACGACTACAATTTACCTGTTTCGACAGCTTCTGTTTCATTTGATTTCCAGTGCTTTGCTACGTTCTCTGACAACGGATCATCAGGGTTTGGAGCACTTAAAAGGGCTTGAATGCTACAAGTCCATAACTCAGCAGTCAACATACATATGCTATATTTAATATTCTCGATGATATGTAATATAATTATAAAAATGATTTTTACCTCAGGAGCACGGTGCGAATCTGAAGAGCAGGGCTCCATTTGTCTTTTAGGATATCAAGACATATTCTGCCAAGCTAAACGATAGAAACCAAAAACCATAAGAAACGAAGTAAAATGATGGTAGTCAAATACCGAAACAAAGTGGTAGGTCATAGGTGTCACAGACCTTATCAATGTTGGGATGGTATATTTTTGTAAGAAATCGGACCTGTCAGAAAATGAAATAAGATATTGGTTCAATCAGCTCTCGTGCCTATTAAGCCATATAGCTTGGAAAACATTACAAGGACCCAAGTGACCAAAAAGCTAAACATATAATCAACATCGACCACATTTAAATTACTAAAACAGTATTGCTGGCAAAACAAGTTGTCCGGATAGCATATTGCAATAAGAAAGTTTCATGCTCATATGCATTAGGGATATAGTTGAGTCGAGGATTCTTGATAAACATAAGGGAGCAATTTCCACGCCATTTCGGAAATAATTTGCTTCTAATGAGTCAAATGGGTCAAGTTAAACAAAAAATGGTTAAACTGTAAACAGGCTGAGGTCAAAACTCAAAACTGTAAACAGGCTGAGGTCAAAACTCAAAAGTCACACAAAAATGTAGTCTAAATGCATAAAACCTTCAAATCATTTTATGATTATCATTGTAATATATAGTCATTTAACCACATTTAAAAATATCAATTACTTTGCACGGCTTGGTTCTTTCTCAAGGTAACTAAAACCCTCATTATGCCGACGATGACTAACCATTTGAAAATCATTCAGTCCAGATTACTACAATCAGGCTAAATGGCGATAACTTCTCACGTTGGTCTCAATCTATACGCATGTATCTTCGGGGACGAGGAAAGATAGATTATTTAACAAGTGAAACAAAGGAACCACCTGTTAAAGAAACCTCACATGCAGTTTGGGATGCTGAAAATAATATGGTGATGCCATGGCATGTGATTTCGATTGAGGAAGATATTAGCTCCAACTACAAGTGTTACTAAACGGCCGCGGAACTATGGAAGAATGTTAATGAGGTGTACTCTGATTTAGGTAATCAATCTCAAATTTTTGAAGTAAACTTGGAAACTTAGTGAAATTAAACAGGAGGTGAATCTGTTACAATGTACTACTTCAATTGCTGAAGCGAATGTGGCAAGATCTAGACTTGTTTAACGACTACGAGTGGAAATGCATTGAAGATAGTAAACACTTTAAGAATCTTGTTGAAAAAAACAGGATCTACAAGTTTCTGGCTGGATTGGACGTTGAATATGATGAAGTCAGAGGCCGCATTCTTGGAAAACAGCCCTTGCCACCCATTGGCGAGGTCTTTTCTGAAGTAAGAAGTGAGGAAAGCCGAAGGAGTGTCATGCTGGGGAAAAAAGGTGATGTGACTACTGTTGAAAGTTCCGCTTTAGCTGCCGGAAGTTCCAATTCAGGTAAATACTTCAACTCCTTCACAAAAGCCGGAGGAGCGTCCCCACGTTTGGTGTGATCATTGCCAGAAAACCTCGCCATACAAAAGAAACTTGTTGGCCAATCCATGGTAAACCTTCAAATTGGAAGAGTAGCAGATGTGACCAGGTCGTGCATTCCCTACTGCTAATGAGGTTGAACATGTCCCCACTTTTCCCTTTAGTAAAGAGCAAATGGATCAACTGAAGAAACTTCTAGCAACTAGTTCAACATCTGGGTAACTCCTAGTGTTTCTGTTGCGCAATTAGGGTTTAGGGTAGAAATCCTATTACTGCTCTCTCATGTTCCTTGAATTCAGCCCCTTGGATTATCGATTCAGGTGCCTCAGACCATATGACTAATCTTTCTAATCTATTTGTCACCTATATGTCCTCTATGATAAGATAATACTTAAATCTGTCCTCTATGATAAGCTAACACTTAAATCTGTCCTCTATGATAAGGTAACACTTAAATCTGTCCTCTATGATAAGATAACACTTAAATCTGTCATGATAAGATAACACTTAAATCTGTCCTCTATGCCCCAAATTTAACATGCGATCTTTTGTCCGTTAGTAAACTTTCTAAAGATTCTAATTGTGATGTCCTTTTCTTTGATACTGATCGTGTTATCTAGGACCGATACTCAGGGTCGGAGAACATGATTGGCGGTGCTAAGTAAATTGATGGTCTTTACTACTTTTTTAATGATTACTTGCTTATCAATAAAAGAGCTCAGGCACTTAGTGGTATATGCTCAAATCCTGTTCGTGAAGAGATTCTACTTTGTCGTCTTAGGCTAGGACACCCAAGTTTTCAGTATTTGTTCATACTTTAAATGTGAAAGCTGTGTTCTTGCTAAAAGTCATATAACTACTTATAAACCAAAACCATATCAAGCTTCATAACCATTTCATGTTATACACAGTGATGTTTGGGGTCCCTCGAAAGTTACAAATGTCTCAGGAGAAAGACGGTTTGTAACATTCATTGATGATCACAGTATCACACTCGATTATGTTGGTTGTACCTAATGAATGAAAAGTCTGATTTGGAAAAGTTGTTTCGAAATTTCTATAACATGATTGAAAATAAATTTCAAACAAAAATTGGTATTATTCATTCCGATAATGGAACAAAATATTTGAACAAATGCTTAGGAAAGTTTTTCAATGAAAAAGGCATCTTGCATCAATCTATGTGTCATGATACTCCTAAACAAAACGGTATTGCCAAAAGAAAAGATAGACATCTACTTAAGGTAACACGATCTATAATGTTCTCGATGCATATGCCAACCTAATTTTTTGAAATCCAACCTTATTTTTCAACAATTTCCCTGCAGGAGGGGACAATAAGAATGAAGGAAAACTGTAGGAGGTGTCTACTAGCCCTAATCCTTGCACAATCTTTGGCTAATCCATCTACACATGAACTAAACAACCAAAAGTTGTCCAAGCATAGATGTTTCACAAACAGTTGGAGAAATACCACACTCTCAGCTACGTGATTATACAAGGCGTGGGACAAAGAATGGTAGTAAAGATGTATCTATCGATCAAACATAATTTCCATCCGACCTCCGAGCAACCAGAATTTGGAAACTCAATGTAACACAAATTCAACTCTATTTCCTAATAACCAATATACTCCTACCGAATCTGATCAATATGCTCTTAATCAAGATCCAATTGTTACTGATCTGAACATTCCAATAGCTCATAGAAAAGGGACAAGATCATGTACTCAACATTTCATTGCTAATTACATGTCTTATCAAAATACTCAAAAGATCACAAACTCAAAACAATATTTTACGATTTCAACAACGCTCACCAGAAAACTAATTCAGAATGGAAGGAAAAGAAGGCACACAACAATCACATCTGATCCTCGCCAACAACCTCTTTCTCTTAACTCACCCCGACGCCCAAGACATCGAGAAAGTTCGTCTCCGTGATGACGTCATGTCCACCGTCATCAATGACGATATGGCACCATTGTATGAAAGCTTAGTTGCGAGTGGTTTGTTGGAGATTGATCACAAGGTGCTTGATGATATGCGTGTTAAGATTGGTGATGAGTTGAACAAGCTTGATGATGAAAAGATAGCTGAAGGAAACTTAGGAGAAAGTGAAGTAAGAGAAGCTCATTTGGCAAAATCTTTGTTCTTCATCTGAATTGGTGACAAGAAGAAAGCACTAGACCAACTCAAGGTGTAATTTATTCAACCTTGTCTCTACACTTTTGAAATTTAATAAAAGAAAAGACACTAAAAAGTGTGCACATATGTCAACCGTTTTGATTTGTTACAGAACGCATCCATTTTGCCACGTCTAGAGAAAATCATCCAAAGGCATTGATCACAATCATATACTTGGGTGGGTAGCACGTCTGATTTTTCAAGAAACCGTTGCCTGTTTCTGCTGTTCTAGAAGTGGAAACTTAACGAAAAAGAGTTTCAAATGTGATGAGTTAACACACTACATGCCGTTCATAAATAGACTGTATCCTTAGTTTCTATAACGTAAACAACTATAAAAGATTGATTTGAGCAAATTCAAACAAATAGCCAGTCACATCAACCTTCGTGACAAATTACTGCAAAAAATTTCACAGGAGACAATTCCAGTGTTCGTAACATGTTCAAGAATAAAGAACACTGGCTACTTATACTATAAAACATGGAACCGTTAAGTTTTAGAGCTTTAGATGCTTTTTCCAGCTCCCTTTAATTGAGCCAGCATACGAATGCTCACACGTCAGGAACTAGATTAAGAGTTAGCAAAAGGAAGAACACACTTATTTTTTTCTATCTGATACAGCAGGCCACTAAAGTTTTTGCGGCAAACACCTGTATAAACTCAAATTTTGGTTTGGATGACAAATTTATGTTTGTTAACACACTATCACAGTGCATATCACGGATGCTAATTAAAGGAGCATATTCATCAATTTAAATGAACATACAGGTTTTTACATATGGAATAAAGATTAACAAACAAAGAATATAGATCTGCTCAAGCAATAGCAATTTTCTGCATCTACAAGGCAGATACCAATGAATACATAATTTAACAGAATCACAATACTTTCTATTATTTAATAAAAAAGAAGCGCATAATTACAGGCTAGCATCCCAAAAGCGAAGAAATAGTCATTAATATACCATGGAAATGACACAATTAGAAAGATGACAATTGCTAACTCCGGGACCTAGATCAGACCCTAAAAGGCCGAACATTAACCGAGTACAATCATTTACTAAAAAATAGTAGATTAATAAATACTCCAGATCGGCAGGCGTGCCAAAAGATAAGATAAATAAATAGAACTGCCACATGAGTTTCATTAATACCCCCAATTATGCCGTGTGCTGACAAGCTCTTTTTCCTTCTTTTTTTTCGAAAAATGGCGTACCAATCAAAATTTGTCATATTTTATAAACTGGATTAGCTGATTATAACAACTTCAAACAACATAAGCATATAATGACAGGCTACTACTCATTTTGTTACAGCTAATCATTTATTTCCATGGTTATTCAAGTTGTACATAATCACTTTTTCATGTACATCCAAACACCCGGTAAAATTACACACCAAAGCACGAGAAATTAACACAGTAAATGATGTGCAAATAGCCAAATTATCATGAGAAGCATACAGTATCCTGTGTCATACTCATAGCAAATTATTAACAGGTTATATTACACATTTCAAGTATTTTATCCCAATCCTTAAAATGATATAAGAAAGCAGTGCAAATAGTGATACAACCATTAAGAGCATCTAAATGATAGCGGGATGTGAAAAAAGTATCTTTGTTAACATGTATAAGATGTTTCTGTACCTTGGGGGCAGCCATTGGATATTCCTCAGGCAAAAATAACTCCAGCTTGAATACTCCTCCTGGAGAAGAAAAGAAAGATAACATAAGTCTTCTTAGAGGTTATGAATGTGTGAATTTCGAAATAAATAAATAACAAAATGATATGATCTTTCCAGGATTCAGCTAATGAATCGAAGAAGATCTATCCAATTAACAGGAAATTCAAGATTAAGAAAAGAATTTCGAACTAATTGAATGTTTGTATTGAATGACTGTGATTTGTTACAGAAATGATTAAGAGAGAGAGTTGTATTACAATTTGAATAGCTAAATTAAAATGAAGGAAAAGAATTGGTATTTAAAAACTAAGTTGTCTAAGACTTCCAGGTCACGTGACTCTCTTAACCACCAACCACGTGCCTTGCACGTGGTACATAAAACTCATATCGCAAAACCATGATCAAGGCTCTTGTTTTTGAAGTTGCAGGTAAAATACACGTAAAGAGCACAATGAACATAAAAGACTATTCAACTGCAAGCTTGCAGCTAGCAAAATAAGTTAAGGAAATAGACATAAACTTGACAGAAGGAGGCAATATATTCACAATGGAAGTACTCACGATTCACAACCAAATGCCAACGAACTATTGACACTCAACTGATTTTGTGATATAATACTTGTTAAATGTACAGAACTCAAAAAAACTCTATGCCATAAACCAAGCTAAATTTCATATCTTATTATGCAGGGCATATCAAAGATAAAAAAAGCTTTAGTATGATTTTCATTTGAGGTTAAACTCCACAAACTAACCAAAGGCAATTACGGAATTTTCACCTTCTATAGTATGGATAACCAACCTTCAGTGTAATCTAGTAAGATAAACAACTGTCAACTTTTCTGTTTTGGTCGATGTGTTGCCAAAAATGATCATTTCACATGTACGTTAATTTACTTGTTACTCGCGTCAAGTTAATAAGTTGCCGAAAAATAGAAAAAAGTTGACATCCTTTACCTCCACTTGTTGATTTTGAAGTTCCATACAAATAACGGAAATCAGAAGGGAGTTACTGAATTAATATGACAACAATTGCATCGGTACATGATTTACTGAAACTATTTGACTAGTAATCAGATAAAGCGCCTTGTTGATCTAAATAAATGCTACATATACAAGTATACTGATTAGTAAGTAAAGAGGCACGCCTGGAATTGAACTTTGCCAAAAAGAAGAGTTGTAATTATCTTGGGACATACGAATTACCACAAATGAAATTGTTGCATTTGATTAAGCACGTCCCCCCGAATGATATTGCTGTGTTTATTGTTAGATAGAAGGTGCAATACAATTGAAAAAGGAGGTGCCTTGTTTGGATAGTAGCAAACCGATACCAATATTTACACAAGACGCGTGTCATGAAAATATCCATATTTACGAAAAGGTGGATATGTGGTAACAGAATGAGGAATGAGATTAGAGATGACGATAGCCACAATAAGGTTGAGGAGCCTAAGTTAAAAGAACTGCGTGTATATATTTCTCAGTGTTGTGTTGATGTGACAGTAATTTTTCTACTAGGTGGAAGGAACAAGTAAAATCTAAGAATGCCCATAGGCATAGACTACATTACATTACTAATACCGATCCTAATTCCCTAATCCACATTACATTACATTACGCCATTCCCATCAAATATAACGGAAAAAATAGGTTAAAAACTAAAGTTGCTATTTACCTTCATAAGGAGACTGAGAGGGACCAAGTATCATGACATTAAAATAGCGCATATTTTCATCTGACGGTGACGCGCTTATCCCCGGTGCTACAATCAAATACCACATTGTCACTTATAAACAATTGTGTGAGCAGTTATGGGTCAAATTCAATACATTTAAATGGGTATTATATGAAAATGTATCGAGTTGAAGGTAAATGATACACACAATATATTAAGGGGGCGTTTGCTTAAGCTTATTTTTTTTTTTAAACTTATGAGCATATATAATAAGGTCATAAAATTCAAAATAAGACGAAAAAATGGGATAATAAAACTTATGGGCTTATATAAGTTGGATACATTTTGAGTAACCAAAAAGTGAAATAACTAAAGAAATTAAAATTGATATTAGCAGCATTAATTGAAAAAGATCAGAGTTAAAGATCTAATTACCAGGTTCAGTGAGTAAACGCTGTGTTTCCTGAAAATATAAAAGTTAAGGTGATCAAGGTGAAATTATAAACGATGAACATGAATTTGAATGGTGATTAATAATACCTTGATGATTCTTCGAGGTAGGTTGCTGTTAGCCATTCAAGCTCAAACTTTTTTTGTTTTTTTTTTAAAGAAAGAGAGAGAAAGTGATGAATGATTACGAAGATGATACTTTGACGACTTTCTCTTATTCCACTCTGTTTTGAGTTTTAAAAGAAAAAGGAAAGTGAAAAGAAATAAAAAAGTAAGAGCGGCATATGGTGCGCTTGGTTGAGCAAAACGGACCGCAGATTGGATCGGATCGAAAAACTGGCTTGAACCGGACTAGATTGAATATATTTCGGTCCGGTACTCGGTTTTTTTTTTTTTTTTTCGATCTTCGGTTCGTTCGGTTTGGTTTTACGAAAAACCGGCAATTATGTTTTGTTGGACCGGACCGACTCGAACCATTTCAGTCCGATCTTTGGTCCGGTGTTTTGAACAAAGTCGGTTTCGGTCCGGTCCGGTTTTGATCAATCCGGTCCGATTTTCAGACCGTGAGCACCCCTAGTTGAAACAAAGCAACGAGTAAGAGAAATGCAAAGCCTATATTAAGGAATACTAGAAGGGTATCCGCGTAATGCGGTAGCGGTTTGTGGCGAGCTAATGTTTTTCATCTTAGGCTGCTCACTATCGTTGAAGGTCCCGACTTACACTTTCCGGCGTCACATCAGCTTTCTCTCTCCGACGACCTACAGCCGACCTTTTGCCACTATGAGGCGACCTTCATTTTTTTATTTTTTATTTTAACAACAAAAACATTACAAATAAAACTCTAAATAAAAAAAACATTTTCATTTAACAATAAAAAATACATGAAGGGCCTAATATGTAAATTGTATATCTATTGAAAAAATTAAAAAATATATATATATATATATATATAATTCTTATATTCCCTACAAACCCACATACACCATACAACCACACACACAACACAAACACAGCCATAAACACACACAAAACCACACGCTACAATACACACAAAACACAAAGAAAAAGAAAAAAAAGAAGGATGCACACGACACCGGTCGTGCAGGCGATTAAGATTGGTTTCGGTCTCCGGCGACCGAATCGACGACCGACTAACCGCTACGGTGACGACCGACGGCGATCGAGTCGGTCGTCCGGCCCGTAGTAACTAGCCTTAGGTGGCGTTTGGTTCATTAATTTTAAATTCTGAAATTTTAAATTCTAGGAAATTTAATTTCTCGAGAATTTAAAATATCTTCACATGTTTGATTGACAGAAATTCATAATATTTTAGAATATGTCATTATGTTTATTATTGTAGTTTTTTGACAGACAGGGGCGTCAAAAAACCCGACCCGACCCGATTCAGCCTATTCGGGTCGGGTTACTCAGGTCAAAAAAATTGTTCGGGTTATTCAAGTCAACCCGAGTAATCCGAATACCAGATAGGGTCAGATATCGGGTTGAAAATTTTTGATAACTCGGGGTTGGGTCGACCCGATTGACCAAAATATATATTTTTTATTTTTTAATATAAAGTTTATAAATATTCTATTTAAACGAGTAAAAAAAAGCTTTTTTATTACATTTTACTCATATTCGGGTTGATCCGAACCTGAACGGACCAAACCCGAGTTGACCCGACCCAAATTGACATGAACCCGACTAACCTGAATTCAAATAGGGTCAGGTTCGGGTATAAAATTTTTAACCTTGACTCGACTTTGACCCGAACCCGAACAATCTCACAGCCGACTAACACCCATAGTGACGGGTTTCTTTTGATTTTAAAAAACAACAAAAATAACAAGAAAACATACAACAAAAACAACAAGAAAATAGTTTATAAAAAAAATCACGTAAATTAAAATTCCTCACTTTTTAGAGGCATTCTAATTCTCCTCATTTTGGCAATTTGAGAAATTTTAAATTCCTTCATTTAAGATATCATACACAATATTTGAAGGAAATTAAAATTTAAATGTCATGAAATGCCCTCAAATATACTCCAACCAAACAGACCATTAGGTTTTTCTTATTTAGCATATTTGAGATATTTTATAGAGTAGTAGATATATGTTTTTTAAAAGTAAAACGTTTAAATTATTAATAGTGTAAATGTTTCGCACTTTTATTTTTTAAATTTTAGCATTAAATCAGTGATTACAAATTTAATGTCTTACAAACAATTTCATTAAAATATATCATTATTGGAGAGCGCTTATTATATTGTTGAAATGAACTTTTACATACGTTTAAAATGAGACATAAATTTTCAGATTTTATATTAATTTACTAATGTTTCTTTTATGGTAATGTTTTTTGTTTTAAAAAATTTAAGACTTCAAATCTCAAATATCTTATAATGTAGTATAGATAATAAGGGTATATCATTAAATTGACGTTGCTTAGATATACTATTAGAAGATTATAAATTCTTATCGGTTTTTGTATTTAGTTTATATTTAAATATAACAAAAACCAATAAACAAAGATGGTTAACATCAACAATAAACACAATATGGATTATTATGGTCTAAAAAAACCTAAGGCTAGCTGGTAAAATATACTGTATATACATGCATTGTAAAAATTGACAGCTAAAGTTGAATCGGCAAAATTGTAAAGCGTTTGTAGTCACATGTTTTCTAATTAAAGTATTTATAACATGTATTATAGGTTGAATTAGTGGTATTTCAATTTGTATATTGGAAGTTTGACAAAAGATTAGATATATAGTGATACGACCCAAGTAGGTTGTATCGGTAGATGACACCACTTTTAGCGGGTGTTTGCTCCTTAAGAATTGAGAAGAAGAAGAGAGATTCTGTAAGACTCAAAAACTTATGATTTTCATTAACTGAATGTGCTTAAATAGACTCATATGGATAATCTCATATAAACACGAACACATATCCAAAACCACTTGGAGAACTATCCTATCGGATTTGGAGAACTTGTCCAATCAGACTTGGAGAACTATCCTATCAGATTTGGAGAACTTATCCAATCAAACTTGGAGACCTATCCTATCAGACTCAAACATATCCTAATAAAACATAAACATAAAGATAGAGATCCTAGCGCAACTCAAAGTCATTGTGCCACGCTGGAGGGACCGAGACCCTTTCGTACGTCTTGGTCCTTTAGAATCAGCTCTTGGTGTATCATATAGCTATATACATCATATTTTTAAAATTTAATACTTAAAACACTTTAAGCTTTGTATTGCGATCAGTTCTTTAAAAATATGATTGTTAGTTAGAGTATCATTTAAGATGATAAATTACAATTCCATGAATATAGGGGGGTGAAAACGTAGGGTAAAATTTTTTGAAGTAGGTAATGGGTTTTCAATACCTTTAGTTTGGTAAGTAATAGGGTATTACATAATATAAAGGAATTGAGGATTGCATATATATAACAGTCATCATTTTTCATTATCATTACCTTAACCTACCCTCTTAAGACCTCCAACCAAGCACTCTCTAAATCAGGTTCATGAGATAGAGCAAAAGAAAAAAAGAGTAATTATAAATTATGTCTTTAAGTTGGAAGGAAAAAAAACATGTTCAAATTATATGTATGCTAATTATTTGTTAATTGTTAGTGTCAAATTAAAAAAAAAGGCATATTAATATTTACACAACATATTTTAAAGTTTTCTTTCTATTTCCTTTTAAAAATGGGAGGAATGTTTTTTTTTAAAAATTTCTCTTATCTTAATTTCCACTTCCTTTTCCTCTCTAAAAAACTGCTCAAGAACACAAAAAAACAACATACTTCTTCTTTTTTTTTCCCCTCAAATTTTAACTCAAAAACACAATCTTATGATTATTTGTTCTTTAATAAGTATCCACGTTACTATTTTGGGATGTCCTGAAATAAGCATTCACTTTGTATTCCAACCAATGAGAAGAAGCTTTAGCGTGAAAAGATGATATTTGATTGATAGATTTCCTAAAACTTTGTGAATAATGGAATTGAACACTTATTATGAGACGAAGAGAGTATCGTGACTTAGTTTTATTAGATTTGTGATTTCTTCTTCTTTTTTCTTCATTTGTTTTCAATTAACTAACTTAGAGATCAAAACACACCAATGTGACCTTATGGATGTCTTTGTAAGAGTTTTGGGTTTTCAATATCATTGGCTAAACGTTTTGGGTAGTCAATAAAGGGTTTGGGAATGTTTATGAAGTATCTCTAATTAAATTGTAACACCCCCAAATTAGGTGGCAGCGGAATATGAGTATCCGGGAGCGTTACATTATAGATCAATAACACAAGATATGAGAACGACCTTTAAAAGAGTCGTTTAAAATACGATACATTGGATTTATTGAAATTGTTTAATACAAAGCACAACGGCTTAAATTGTTCAACACTTGATAACAAAGATTTTAGATCATAACAATATCCCAACATGTAATGACTCCAAATCTCTAATGCATACTCCCAAAAAGACTATCTCAATGGATCCTTAGCACCTCGTGCCTCATTGACCTGAGAAAAAACTATGCTTAAAAAACGGTCAATAAAGTTTGTGAATTCATAGGTTTATGTAAAATGTAATGTAGGACCGTAAGATTTTCCCCGTGATAATGCAATAGATGCAAACATCACAAAATGTAATTACGTTTCCCTAAGCTCATGACACTGAAGCTCGACATGTATGAATTGCAATACAAATTGCCAACATTGCCCGTGATGATGTTCTAACCCGCAACATCTGAATCCGACATGGTATACGATCCGTTGGTGCACTCCGTGAACACCAGTGAGAGGCTACTCACCCGGGATGAAGGAAGTGTTAACCCAAAATAGATCTATTAATACATATCGCGCGTTCACACAAAGTAATTGATAGTTCATGATAATGGGCTCAGAGGGTTATCGCTACTTAGGCAAACACGTAATCATGATAAAATGTACACTTACGTCCAATTTGTAAAACAAAGCATGTTTCTCACCCCAAAAGTTGTAAATCGTTGATATAGTAAAACATGGGGCTATGAACTCACCTGGTAAAGGTAGTGCATGAAAATGAATCAAGGAATGAATCGTCAATCCGAAATCTAGAGTGCAACATAATTTAAATCTAGGTCGTATAAGACCAATGTACTTTGAATACCAATACCACACATAATTCTATATAGTTTACATCACCACCTAAAAGTGTGTGTTTTAATTTATAACAAGTAAACAATTCTGCTTTGCATTTTGTGAAATAAATGTTTCATGAATCCGTATTGTGAAAATGTTAAAATTGTCCAACAATTATTCATTTATGAAAAGTAATTGTTTTATCACCTTTAGATAATTATATAATAACATTATATAATTAGTTTAATTGATTTCACAAAAATAGTGCACAAATATAAAAATAGTGCATAAGGTTTTATAAGCCTTATATCTTTTTCGTTTCAATTCCGTTTTGCATATTCTTTATATCCGTGGTTTCGTATTTGAATGATATATTAAAATATCATATTTGTAAACATTAAGTTACTGATGAACAGTAACAATTAATCCATTTAATAAATTATATAAAACTACTTTTATATAATTAATTGTTGTAATATTAAAAATGTCGTAATTTATTCGTTTTACTTTCGTTTAATACGTTTTTTATATGTATGGTTTCGTATTTGAAAAATCTAATCAACCATTACATTTATTATGTGTATTTTTACTGTTGTGAACAGTAACAGTATGTGTAAATTTATAAAAATACTTTTTATAAATATTAATTGTTGAAATCGTATAATAATCATATCTCATTCGTTTTAATTCGGTTTTAAGTGATTCTTTCGCTCACGTCTTCGTAATTAAAAGCTCTATCTAACAAAAATAATTGCCATCAGCTCACTGTCGTGAATAGTAGCAGGTTTTTATAAAACTACTTTTATAAAGTTACTTTTGTTCACTTTATTACATAAACTTGAAAAAGTCATAACTAATTCATTACCCATTGGATTTTCAAGTTTCTTACCTTTTTATAATCCTTATACAATCTACTTTTACAAAAAATATCAAATGTTTAACTTAAATTCAAATTGTATTATTTTTATAACTTTCTTTTATAAATATACTTTTATAATTGTAAATCTTGTAAACATCATAACTCCTTCGTTATTTATCGGATTTTCAAGTTTTCTTTAATTGATTTAGAAAAGCTAATAATATGTATTATTTTACAAAATTAAAAAATTTAAGTAACTGTTTTTTGGTTAATAACTTAATATAAAATTATCCACAAGTCCTCTACTTTATACAATGCAACACTTTGTATATATTAGTCCCCTACATTATTAATAGTCCATATGTCCCAAGAAAGAAGTCCCCCATATTTATTTTATTTCCATTACTTTATAAATAAAAAAATAATCAAAACTTGACAAATAATTATATAAATTATCCAACACTTGTAAATCCTTATTTTAAGCATATTGACATATTGTAAACATCATCGTTATCACATGAAAAATAATTTCGTGTATGTATATACATGTTTTTACTTTATAAATTTCAAAAATAAAACCTAGGTGATGATTAACAATATAAGAATTATATAAATCATAAAATGAAAAGATTAGGGTTCTTAAAAGACCTTAATAAAGATAGGATGAATGATAAACAAGATCAAACCCAACCAAGAAACCCTAATTAGAAAATTAGGTTTAGAAAACCCTAATTTTCTTGAAAACACTAATTGGAAACCTTCCTTGTATATACCCTTGTTAACCCAATCCAAGCTTCCAAGACACCTTATATATGCCCAACAATGAACTTTGAACATTTGTACTAGCTTAGAAATCAAAATTATGGATTGTGTGTGGGTGATGTATGTGAGCCGTGGGCATAGAAGCTCAAAAAGGGAGTTTCTTGCTTTGGTTTCTTGTAAAATGATAAGTGTGTGAGTTTACTTACTTTATGGCTTCTATTTATAGCACAAGACTTGCAAAATACCACTAGTAAAAACCATCAAATGGTAAGTAAAAAAGATGGTTTGGTTTAGGTCTTTAGGGCATGGTTTAGTGATTAAATAATGTGTAGTATGACATTGTAGAAACATGTTGGATGGGACTAAACAAAATCATGCTCCAAGGGGTGTTGGTTTCGTGTATATGCAACCAAGGGGGGACAAAATGAGGCTTTTGGTGGCTTGGACACAATGGTTACTGGTATTCGCTAAAATACACATCATTTATAACCCATAAAACACTATTAATCGGACTAAAAATGCTAAAATATGCTTAATTATATTGCAAATATGTTTGTTTCGTATTTTTATGTCTTGCAGGTAAAAGGATTGAAAAAGGTGCAAAAATGGAAATTATCGGGCTCAATTTGGTCAAGTTTAATTATTACTCAAAGCCAAGATGAAGTCGTGAAAAGTCCCCGAGCATACCAGTGGAAAGAGCGTGAAATTATGAGTTCAACGGTGCCTTCATTTCTTATTGGACCGGCCCGTAACCATTTATATGGGCCGGGCCAGCTTATATTTTACTGGCCCAATATGAAAGTTAAAGCCCAGACATGTTTAACTGTAGTCTTTTCAATCAATGTATTGTGATATAGAGGTGACCTCATGGTCACATGCATCCTAATTAAATCCAAACAAGTCACATGCTCCTCCACTATATTATTTGATGGCGAATAAAATCAAGACACGTGGCGAGGCTTTTTCTACATGATTGTGAAGTAAAACGTGATGAGAAATCAAGATAGAGTAATATTACAAAAGGCATTTAAATGCATGTCCACTGTCATCTCTTCTTTTGTTATCTATTGATATTTTGCTGGCATAGCCGTATGTCATGCGAGGATTGGTGGATCGAGTATTGTGTGCTCCAAGCCTCAATCGTTGGCAAATTAAAACTTTTGGATCTGGTGCTATAAAGAGGGCGAGAAACGAACGCAACAAACAACTTTTCCCTTTCAATTCATTTTTCACTTCTTTTCTTTTTATTCTTCGTTTATATTAGTTTAGAAAAGTAGATGTAATTTTTTAGCTTATTTAGTATTCCGATTTTCAGCTTATTAAGAAATATTGTACCAGCTTTTTAGATCTTATTCGACTTATTGTAATATTTTTTTTACAGCTTATTGTAACCGCTTATTGGAATTAATTAAAGATGGATTTCGGTTAAGTGCTTATTATTTCAACTTATTTCTAGTCCGTTTCTTTTTAGCTTATTTTCTTTAAAGTCACTTTCTCCTTAAGCTCTTTTTCTCCTAGCGTTTTTCTCTGTTTTTCGAATAAGCTGGTCATATCTTTTCTCGATTTACAATTGCAGTATAGTAGCTAAATAACCTCATCTTATTATAATATATATATAGTATATATATATATATATATAGATATAGATATATATATAGATATAGATATATATATCTATATATATATATATATATATATGATATACGATATAGTAAGATATATATATATAATATATATAGTATAATATATATAGTTCTGTTTAACAGCTTATTCCCAAACGATCAAATAAGCTTATCCCAGCTTATTCGATTCTTGAGTTAAAGCTTATATTTAATCAAACAAGCCTTGGATTATTTTTAGTTTATCACTTTTCTTTAGCTTATTTCGTTTCTTGAAATCTTTCCTAGTTAATTTGGTTTTCGAATGGGCTCATCAGTTGGGCTTAGTAGAATTTAGATCCATAGGGATTTAAAACAGTGCTGCTACAATTTAATTAAACATTAGAGTTGATAACTTTCGATTTTAATTTTTCAAAGTTTCAAAATAGTTTTTGTTTAAATTTAACAAAATCCAAAAATATTATTTTTAGCGTTAGTTAGATTTATAAACTTGGTCCAATTTATGTCATTGTGTAACCTTTCTTTGTCCTTATGATGTTACCGGCAACCTCATGAGGCGCGGAGCTTATGGATTTTAATAAGCTAGAAAGCAATTTTGAGCATTTTCTTTAGCTTATTAAATCGATGGTATTCGTTTATTTGCGGGTCTTCCAATTCGGTTCTAGTTTCTTATCCTTTGCAATATATTAGTATAGCTTAGATTAACAATGTGTTGTTTTGCGTATTTGATCATTATGAGTAGCGAGTATTTAATTAGTGTTTGTTAAGTGAAATTGTGATTTGGAATTTAAGTCTGTGGATTTGAAAAAAAGGTTAATTGATTATAAGTTTTGGATATTTAGATTGGTGGTTTATAATATTTAAAGGCAAAAATCCGGAAAAATGGTTTAACTACACATCCTAGTAATTAATACTTTTTAAGAGACATTTTGTCAATAATAAGCCCAACCGTTCTGAAATAATTTATCTTTTCTAAGGACATTGATTCGTTAAGTAAAACCTTAATTCACACTTGATGAACTTTTCACGTCACTTAGCAAGCACATTTATCATATATATATTTTAGATCAATTTTTGTATAATCTTGTAGTTTTAAATCTTAGAATTAATATTAGTTTAATTTTTATAATAAAAATAGTTATTTAAAAAAAAACAAACAAAAACTGTGAATGACCAAATCAAGCTCGATATTACAACTTGAAACGTAGGGTTCCATTCCACCTCTCACGAGGAAAACGATACCCGTGTTTGATTAATTTTTATTCTTTCTCTAAGAATAATTCGTATGAATACTTTGCTTGCGTAAACGTATATGTATTATATATATATACATTAATATATATTCTTATTATATATATATATATATATATATATATATATATATATATATATAATAATATATATATATATAATACTATATAAATGTCGGAGGGTTTATTTGATTAAACGCGTGTGAAAACGACTAATATAAGTTACTAGTTAGGGTTTGTATAATGGTTAAAAGTTAATGTTTAATAATCAAAAGTGAGTTTTAGTGGGGTTTTGGTGTATTTCTTTCATAGGCGGATATGTATGAATAAATGGGTTTAGATAGTTGTAAAGTTTTGGAATTTTGGTATTATGTGGTAATTGTTGAAGTATAGGTGGGTTTCATGGTTTGCCATGCATGCAAAAAGTGTCGTTTTTATTGTCTGTTTTACCGTACATGTTTTACGTAACCATAGAAAAAAAAACGTAAAGTTCACAAATTTATCTACCTAATAACTTTATAACACTTACTTGACGTAAACATTTAATTGTTTGATGCCTGTTTACGTTAATGATCATTTTTAGTTTACGCGATTTAGCTTAACGGTAGAAATTAAAAGCGAACACGTAAAAGCCTAAAAATAAATAATAGAATAAATGAAGTAGTAAATGACCTGAAAATGCGAAATGTTACAATGTACAACTTTGATCAAGAAAAAATGATTTGATGAAAATGTTTTTACCAAGAAAAATGTAAAGAACACACTTTGGCTTTGAGAGCAAAATTTTGTAGAGATTTCTTGCTTTTGAAAAGTATTGTGTGTGCTTTTTTGGTTGGGTTATTTATAGGTGGATGTGAAAAGGTTTTAATATTTTTAAAATTTTCATTTTTTGAAAAAGTTAAAACCGGTTTGGTAACCCCATTTAATGATGTCATCCCACTTGCACTATCCCTTTCATTTCGGCTACTGTGTAGCCGTTTTGTGTCATGCGCTTTTTCAGGCATGACGTATGGATAACAGTTGGGTAGACTTTGAAAGGACGTATTGGGAAGGGATTTTGTTTGCGGGAGTGCGCACTAAATGCATGGTTGGGTATTTGAGTGATATATTGAAGAAGTGGGGGCCCATGACTGTTGGATGACATTTAAATAAGGAATATTTGTTCCTTATTTAATGTGGTCAGTCACCAACCTAGGACATTTAAGTAACTAAAGACTTAGAGCATTTAGTTACTTCATTTAATGTGTCCCTCAATTTCATGGGAGTCATATATGTTTCAGGGAGAAAGGTTTCAGGGAGAGATAAGAATATACATCACACTAAACATGTTTAATAAGGGAGACTGATCAAGCAATGTTCAACATGCCTAACTCAGCTTTCAACCTTGTGAAAGTAGGTTCATCCAGGGGTTGTGTGACAACTGTGCCTTGAGCAGGTTAGTCAAACCGTTAGTATTGACTTAAATATCATTATGTGCTATAATAATTATGTGTTTATGTGATCTTATATGAGTTGGTTATCAATCCATGAAGCGTGATCGTCTTATATTATCAATCCATGGAGCGTGATCGTCTTATTGTGATTGAATTTATGGCTGTTTTGGGTATTTTATTTTGTTCACATTTTTGTGACAACGAAAATGATAGTATAATTCTATGTGTGTACATATTTTTATGTATATGTATACGTATTTATATATTTAAGTGTTAGTAGTTAGTAAAATTAAAAGTTTAGTTAGAAAATATAGAAATTAGAACATAGTTTTATTAAGTTAGTAAAATAAAATTTGAAATGAAATTTATTTATAGTCATTTAATCTAGTTTTAATTTAAAATGTTTGAAAGGTAGAAAAAAGGGGTTTTATAAAAAATGTCAAAATTAGAGGGTAATATGTAATTAATAATAATTAAAATAAAAAAAAATAAAAAAGGGGAGTTCGTTTGGCCGGTTATTAAGAAAAAAAGAGTTTTATTATAAAATATATTTGTATTTGAGTAGGATTGTTAAAAAGGTAATTATCTAAAACCCTTTTTGAAGCACTATAAATACAAATCATTCTTCTCCTTCCCCTTTGTTATTTTTGGTCGACCGAAACCCCAAGCAGGAAGAAAAAAAAAGATTTTTTTATCAAGATTCAAGTTGGTGGTTTGTGTAATCAAATCAAAGTTTTTAGCTAAGTTCTTAAACTCTTTTCAATTAATATTCTTTTTAAATTAATGTAACACTAAATTTATGGAATTAGGGTTTCCATATTCTCTGTAAATTAATGATGTTAGACTAATTAGAAGTGATTAGGGATAAATTATAAGCGTTTTGGTGTAATCGGTTAGGTCTAGAATGCGTTAGAAAAGGAATTAGGTTTGGGCAGAATTTTAGGTCATGTTGTTCGATTGATATCTCAATGATGGTAACGTGTTTTATTATCAATCTTATGTCCCATTGATAAGTTCAGAGAGTTTAGTTTTCAAAAAGTCCGGCCACGATCGATTTCGAGGTCGGGAGGTTAGTCTAATGATTTTCGTAAGAAAAGTTGTCAAAATAGGAAAATTCAGGTCAGATTTGGTCCTGGATTTCGGGATATAACCCCTACTTGAAAATTCAAATTAAGGTTAGCCAAAAATCAGAGGTCATATTTTAGGTGAATTTTATACTTGTTTATTTTTCATATGTAATATATACGGAGTATATTACATACTTTGTGTTTACTTTTCGATTTATTTTATTTAACCAACCATCAAACTATTACAACTTGAGAACTAAATCATTTATCAACGTATCACATTCATCATTCTAAGTTAGTGGGTATTAGCCGATAAGATTAGTTGCAACTTCTTGATCGATCCGTTTCGTCTTCCGTTCGTGTTGTGCATATTAGATGCCTATCCGTCAATTGTTCTGCAACATCAAGGTAAGTTTATAGCCCTATGTTTTACTAGTTTTACATATATTTTTGGGGTGAGAACATGCTTGTTTGCATATGCATTTACATGGTTGATTACAAATTGGTCTACATACTCATTTACATATCTCACGATGAGATACATCACTAGTTTTCACTTATGGATACTACAACTTGGATTTCATTTTAATGATTATGGATTAGCTTAAGTTGCATGAACTGTTAATTACTCAGAGGATAAATGCGAATGTTATAAGATAGATCTATTTGGGATTGACAATCCCCGTTCGGGTGACTAGCTATCACCGGGAATGAACGTTATACCATGTCGGATCATGATTGGATTGGCACCTACGGGGCCAGCAATCACATACAAATAAATATTTTTATTACTGCCCAAGTGTTCTTGGAGGGGACAACCTACGATGGGTACATTCTTACTGTGCCTTGATTAAAGTGGCATACAAACAAGTCTACGTCACAGTTTCATGAACTTAGGTGTGTAATCATAATCATAAATGGTGACTATTGTATTGGATACAATGGTCATGCATACATTACAAATCTTGGATTTGAACATATATTCATACATTTTGTGACTATTTAAGGATTGAAATAGGTCAGGCATGCATTACAAATCTTTGATCCAACATTTTAAATCATTTTATGATACTGTAGAGAGACAGTAGTCACTAAACATTTTACATGGTATCTTTAGGATAAGATTGCGTACTTTTGGTGAATACGATGTGTCGTGCTTCTTTATAAATCTTTGGATTTTTTGCATGGTACTGTTGATGATACAGTGGAATACATTCCATTTGAAAACTTACTTTCATATTAACCTATTCTGTATGAAATCACCAACTTTAATGTTGACACTTTTAAGCATGTTTTTCTCAGGTGAATTAGATGCTTGGATTATTTGATGTGCATTGGAGTCTTTACATTCAAGTTTTTCATGGTGATGCAATTATGGGACAACTATTATTTTAATTTCAGAAAATCAACGAGATTGTTTTACAAACGACACATTTAGAGGTCGTTCTCTTGTATCTAGCGCTGTGTATTATGAAGTAGCACCCCAAGTGGTATTCCGCTGCGTTGTGATGATTTTTGGGGGTGTTACAGATTGGTATCAGAGCACTGGTTATAGAGAACTAGGTTTGGCCTATTTTACCTAGATATAGTCATTTTGCACAAACATTGCATTCACTTTAAACATTTTTCAAAGGCATACACGCTACTTGCTTTTTGTTCTTACTGACGTGTGCATTAAGTGGCTTACGTGCATACTATATCGTACGCTTATTTATATAAGAGTTATTATATAAATATCATAATATTTTTAAGATATTGTAGGTTGCACAATGGTCTCATTCTACTCGTCAAACATTGTGAGTTATACAATGGTCTCATCTTGTTTCTTGGACATTGTGAGTTATACAATGGTCTCATTTTGTTTCTTAGACATTGTGAGTTATACAATGGTCTCATCTTGCTTCTTAGACATTGTGAGTTATACAATGGTCTCATCTTGCTTCTTAGACATTGTGAGTTGCGCAATGGTCTCATTTCGTTTTCAGACATTGTAAGTTAAACAATGGTCTCTAAGGACATTAATTTTCTTCATAGCTTTATACTATATTGTATTACACGGAGACCGTCATAATTTTGTTTACATGGAATTATGTATGAATCTAAGTATTACAAGTCTTGTATAGGCGGGACTTGTAATATGAGGATTGATATGAAAATTGCTATGTTAACAAAGCCGTCACAGTTCTGTTTACACGGGATTGTGTATGAATCTAAGTATTGCAAGTCTTGTATAGGCGGGACTTGTAATAGGAGGATCGATATGGTAATCACTATACTGATTTGTTTATAGAGATCTTTACCTTATTTACTCTAACCGAGTACTCATTAATTATCTTGAACTTTATTTGATCTCGCCTGGCAGTTTTTACTTCCAGCTTCTAAAGACGAGTTTTAAATCACTCGTCCCATACTCATTAGAGCACATGCATCGTCATGTCAACTACCTTGAAGGTTATGAGAGTACGCGTATTGCACCGGGAATTATTAAGTAGGATGGTTTATAATTTATTTATTTGAAAGGATTGGGACGCCTCTTCAGTTAAATAAATAAATTATAAATCACCGAACCATAAGTTTATCATTTCTTACTTACATAAATTTGGACGCTTCTTTATGTAAATAAGAAATTATAAATGAGTGGGCTTAATGGTATCCGATATGACACGAGTATGAACCTGAAATCGATAATCATCAGAATCCGTTAAAAAGGTTTGGAAGCACAATAGTGTCTTGCCACTCCGCATAAATCTTAAGGCCTCATTTGGAGCTACCTTATCTCATTCTTAAGTTATTACTTATGACATTGCAAGTCTTTGCAATCACGAACTGTCTGTGGAGCTAACAGACTGAGTGCAATATCCCGTCACCATTTGTTATAGTATTGACGTTATGGTCGCTACTGTTGGGTCCTGGAGCGGTCCCGACTGATACAACCTTATCCAATAAGTAATGCAACTCCCCTTAAACGAGATAAACACCTATCGACGAAACAGATAGTTGGACTATTCATTTCGGGCCACTAGTAGGAAGACGTAGGTCGCGGTACATCCTAGTACTGCCAAGAACTGGCAGTTGAGCGTGCTTGAGTGAGAGTAGCACTGGTTTGGGTGACCTGCGGGAAGTCCTAAGCAAGGGACACAAAAGCAAAGCGGTGAGCATGCGGGCAAAGCAGACAATATTGTGGTCTGAGTAAGCGGGATGTTCGAGTGAGAGCGATACCAGTGGTGTTAATATCAATCATAAAACTTGTAACGATATTTTTCTAAAATATCTACCTTGATGGATTATATATCCTGGTCAACTTAGCCAAACTTTTGGTATGTTGAGAAGTGTCGAAACATCTAATCTTGCTGAAGAAAGTTATCATCGTCTTGCTTAGAAACGGTTTATCAGATTTTAAACCTTTTCTCGGTCACACAATCGGATAACACAAATTTAATCTCGGGACGAGATTTCTTTAAGGGGTAGGTACTGTAACATCCGAGAATTTTCGAATTTAGAATGACGATGTCAATCTTTGACTTTTTGGGTCTGGCTTGACTTATAAGAACGATCATCTAAATCACGTTTTCACGACTCGGACTCTAAAGCAATTTGATGTGGAATGACATTCCTGACAACTTTTTAGTTTTGCCCGAGACCTGGAAACGAGCCGAAAAGGGCTAAAACAGCACCGCAAACATTATTCGAACAATATACAACGCGGACACACAAAAACAATTAAATTTGTTTTTAGTTATCAGTATTTATTTAATAAAAATATTAAATAAATTATTCATCATTTTTAATTAAAAGCGTTTTTGAAAACGCGACTATTCGAGTTGAAATCCATTTTTATTTCAGACGGAGCGAAACCGGTTCACAAAATGAATAACAGATATTTTATTTAATGTTATAAAATATTTCTGAAATATTATCAAATAAATACTCATTTTTATCAGAAAAATGATTATAAAAACAATGGCGCAAGTTTCGAGATTTAAATCGTCAACCCGATTAAGATCACTCAATGAGTCCCCGCACTAGCAGGACCGAAAGTTATAAAAACTGCGTTAAATATTTACAATTTAAACCCTACACAATTATAACTTGTCACATTTAATTTATATATATATAAAACTTATATAAAATTTTCATTTATACACACACAAAAAAAGTTACATCTCACCTCTCTCTCTCCCACAAAACATCCGGCCACCGGCTGCCACCGCCGGAAAAGTTTTCCGGCGGGATTTTTCCGGCAAGACCAAAAAGACTCCCCACAACCCGATGTACTCGATCCCCACTACCACTCTCTCTCACGCGCCATTTTCCACCACCACCAAACCACCACCGTCATCATCACCACCTCTCTCACCTCCTCACCACCGCCCCCTTCACAGCACCATGTGCGTGTGTGTGGTTTTTGTCCAACCAATTTAAAAAGGGGTGTCGCGTGGTGGTTACAACAGACAAAGGTTCCTTTTGGTTTAGATTTCTCAGACCCCAAAAATGGTGCGTTTTTTAGTTTAAACTAAGGGTTATTTGGTTCGTGTCACAGCCCAGGGGGGGGGGTTTTTTTTATTTGTCTCAGCAGGCAAGGTGTGCGTGGTTGATTTTGCACAAACGAGGGGGTGCGTTTTGATGTGTAAAACATAAAAACAGCAAAAAAAAAAAAAGGATGTTGTTTCTATGATCAACAACCAAAGGGTCGGTTGTTTCGGTATAAAACACCACCGAAGGGGCGTTTGGTTTTGTATCAGCCACAAGGGTGCGTTTTGGTATAAAAACCCAACAAGGGTGTTCGTTTATGGGTTTAGTTTTAGGGGTGTTTGATTGACAGTTGGGTCGGGTTTGGTATTTGCACAACAAGGGTGCGTCCGGTTTGGGTCTTAAACCCACCGGGTGCGTTGGGTTGGTTTGTTTATAACGTAGGGTGCGTTCGGTTGTGGGTTGACAGCCGGTATAAACCCGGGGACAACAGGAGTGTGTCGGGTTGGCTGTTATAAACACCAAGGGGTGTTTGTTTGTTGGTGTGGGTCGGGTCGGGTTGACAGCGAGGTCAGCCGGGGAAGGTTGGGTTATCGGGTTTGGTTTATAATGATGTACGGGGGTGTTTGGTTATGGGTTTAGGTCGGGTTTTGGCTGTGGGAACGGCCGGGGACAGCCGGGGTGTCGGGCTAGTCTCGGGACAGCCGGGAGTGTTTGTTTGTGGGGTTTAGCAGCCAACAAGGGTTCGTTGGTTCGTGGCTGTTGGGACAGCCGGGGGTGTTCGTTTGGTTTGTGGGATTCACAACACCTCGGGGGCTGCGTCGGGTTGTTAATACCCACAAGGGTGCGTCGGGCGTGTTACCAAAAAGGGTGTGCGTTTGGATTTGATATTATAACACCGCGGGGTGTTTGATTGGCTGTCGAAAAGCCGGGACAGCCGAGGGGCTGTCGGGGTTTGGTTATTAACCAAGGGGCGTTTGGTTATGTGTTTAAACAGCCCACAAGGGTGTTTGATGTTGGGTTGGTTTGGGTTTGCAACAAAAGAAGCCGGGTTGGCTATTGGGACAGCCGGGGGACAAGGGTTTGTTTGGTTTGTTTTTATAACGCACAAGGGTGCGTTTGGCTTAACAGCCACGCACAAGGGTGCGTTGCGGCTGTCATCACCGGGGTTTTCGCGTTTTGAATGCGATGTTCACCGTAAATAAAGTGAGTTAATTAACGCGAAAATATATAATTGTTCATTAATCGATATATATATAAATGTTGATGAAAAATATTATAATTGCGCGGTCCACGTAAAATTACGATATAAAAATTGAAAACGAACTGAATATTAAGTGTATAAGTGATATTGGATATATCCTGAGACAAGAGTTGACCAAAAATGGACATTACTAAAGTAACCTTTTATACCAATAATAAATATCAAAAATCGAAACATAAATTCGGAATCGATATGTTTATAAATTATATTTGATTTACAAAATATAACAAATTAATAATTATACGGTGTTTTGATTATAAAACGACTTTTCTAAGTTTCAAATAACGAATAAACTGATTCGAAATCGGAATATACACTGAATAGAAAATAATTTTTTTTTTAATATATTAAAATTCTGACTTATCTATTAATTAACATTCGAGCACTTTTTCGAGCACCGTTTCAGCTTTCCTCGAAACACGAAAGTGTTCGTAATGGCATTTTACTTTGCCACGAGGCTTATCAGCTTTAAGAAATTGTATAATTATGGATAGACGGAAATAGTAAAATATAGCAAAAATTATACTCAGGGTTAAGTTTAAAGACGCGCAAAGTGGATTTCTCATCACATGTAAAACGACGTACATACAATATAAAAATATGGGAATGGATTTCGTGTAACGGTGGTAAACGCGTCGTTGGTCGTAATTTATTACGTGTCATAGATCGAACGGCATAATTATAGGTCGTAAGTCGATATCGTTGCGGATTCAGTTGTATTTAATTGAGGATTAGTTGATCGTAGTCTTTAATCAAGGAGTGAGTTCATAACCTCGCTTTCATTCTTTTAAATGTTTTATAACACCGCGAGAGGAACATGCTTGTCTAACAAAAACAAAAACTTATATTTTTTTATCTTACAACAATGTGATTGTTTTTAAGGGATTTTGATGAGTTTATACCCCAAGTTTTACTGGTTTCACATATATTCGGGTGAAACATGCTTTTTTACAATGCATTACAGGATTGTTTACGAATTGGTTTACATACTATAGCATGTTCGCTATGGGATACATTATTTGACTTCATTATGGTCACAAATGCATACTTTACATTTGAAATGATTCGGATTTGCTTATGGCTGATTGAAACGATTCAAATAAAATTTCGGCCCGTAAAGTGTTTCCTAGGAGGGAAAAACCGGTAACGGGAGTACATATTTTTACATTACTGCCACGGATAGTGTTCTTGGAAGGACACTGGTAACGGAGTACATTAGTTAGAACGCATTATGTATCACTGCTCCCAATTAGGGTACATACAGTCTACGTCACAGCTTCAATGAAACTGTTAAATCCACTTGGAGGGTTAGCGCCGAATGTAATGAAATAGATCATTCGGGGTGTGGATCCCTGTTCTGGTGATAAGCGATCACGCTTGGTAAACTTAACATGTATAGAATCTATTTCGGGATTGACAATCCCCTGACGGGTGAGTAGCACCACCAAGGTAAACGAACGATATAAACATGTCGGATCAATTGTTGGGGATTACAGGGCCCTCCGACACAACATACATTGAACTTTTGGTGGACCATTACATCTGTCATGCCTATTTATATAACAACTTTGGGATAAGATTTGGTACTTTTTGGTAGCACCCCCCCCCCCCCCCCAATCATAAATGTGTGTGCATTCTTTATAAATCTTTTGGATTTTACATAGAACGTTGATATACAGTGGATTACATTCATATTTAAACAAATCTATGAACTCACCAACTTTAAGTTGACACATTGTTAGCATGTTTTTCTCAGGTGAATTAGATGCTTGGACTATTGATGTCATTTAGTCTTTAACAATTCAAAACTTTTCATTGGATGCAAATTATGAGACAAATGTATTAATAAATTCAGATTTTATTGAATCAACAAATTGTTATTATTCCCAAACGACACCTAGAGTCGTTCTCATTAGTATCCTATTGCCTTGTGTATACGAATAACCCCCCATTTTGGTATAACCCTGCGTTGTAAGTGATTTTTGGGGGTGTTACAGTTTGTATATTAATTATTAACATTTAAGGATTTATAACTTGCATCCTTTTTATTCACAAACTACAATTTTTTTTATTTTTTTTAAGTAAAACTTACTAATAACACATTATTTTTGCAAATAAAAAAATAATCATTTAGAAAACCAAATATTAATGTTGAACCAAATTCATTTTTACCAACCTGAAAAAAAAAAAGTTACGCAACTATAAAAAATAAAGCGGTGACATACATCATCGATAAAGCTTTTTCTCTGAGTATGTTGATTAGACTTTTAAGAGCAAAACTCTAATTGTAAAAATTAAGAGAACACATGATATAATCAATTTTAAGAACTTCGGGGAAGAAAAACCACAAGTTTATACTTATAAGCCTTTAAAGTTTTCCAATAAATCTTTGTTAGCATCCTAATTCGTAAGTCAACACAAAAAAAAAAATTTACTAATCTCTTATTCTTTGCAATTTAACTCCTCTAATAAAGTAAATACTCAAATACTTTAGCCTATATAAAAATCCACTCGCATATTGAAATCTACTTGAGAATTAGCACAAGTCTTCAATTTACTAACGATTGCAAGTCTAGGCAGTTAAAATCTACATGAGACTAAGAGCACAAACTATCACATTATTTGTAAGGATAAAGCTAGAAATTGAAACACATTCCGATTCATGGTAAAAATTACTTTCTATTCTCACCAACGGAAAACCTACATTCGTGTCTTAACACTTATATATTTTCTTTTTTTTTCTTTTTAACTACTAATATTTTTTATTTTTTTCATTTTTTTTTCTACAAATAAGATCTTAAAAATTTAAAATTTTTGCTATATTTTTTTTGGTGGGAAAACGGGTACGTGAGAACAAAACAATAAGCAAGTAACATCAAATCGATAGATTCCCTCCCCAAACTAAAACAAAACATTGTCCTCAATGTTTAAAGTCGAGTCTCTATGAAAATCTAAACCGTTTATGAATTATGCAAAGATAAACGTGAATCGATTATGATGAAAAGATATCGGATCTCCCCAAACTAATTTCAAACAAAGGATAGGAAGCTCGAGTGATACGGGACACAACATCGGACACGAGAGGCTTTAGAAATTGTTGGATTAATCCTGCAAAAATCACAACAAACAACAAACAACAAGAAACCAGAAGAGGATAGCCACAACACATTATTTAAGAAAATAGAAAGAAAATGGATAAGCATGGGGTGAACTCCCATGAAGCGGCTTGTTTTTGTTCACCGAGTCGCAAGCTCGACTCGATCCCTGAATTAATTCGTCCTTAGGGAGAGCAAATGGAAGAGAAAATCTCAATCGGGCTTTCATTAATGTTTGGACAAACATTAAAGCACATGAAAGTTCCATCCCGGTGAGAGCCCACCGGCTCTAAGTGAAGATGCCGGGGTCGAAAAATAGTTGTCTCATTCCAAAGAGAGAAATAAAGTGAAATCCCTTCTGGGATGAATATATGGAAGATAATTCCCAAATTAAGAATGTAAAGGTATCGACATCTTCCAACATTAAAGATAACACCGGTTTACACGTAGGTAAAAATCTTCATTAGGCTTAACACAATCATTTTTCATAGCCAAAAATGGGCTTAAAAATCATCAAGCACACAGCTGGTGGTTCTCTGGAGGAATGATGAGGAGATGACGTTCATTGAGAAAATAAGAGAGTCCCAGAGGAAATGTCCTCTCTTAAAATTCTTACTCTAATGTTAATTCTCCTCCAATGTTACAAGATTTTTATCATGAATGGCATGATAAACTAATATACCTGGTTTGAATACTTTGTCCTTGTTTTCGAGAGAATTCAAGGTAACACTAGCCAACAACTCCGCAATGAAAGGCGAGTCAGAATCTAACAAAGGAGGTGGTAAAATACTTGATTCGGTGGAATCAAGTGAAACGGTTAAGTCCTTCTTAAAATCCTTTGGTTTGGAAAAATGAGTAAAATCAATTGGATTATCAATAGTGATTCTTATTGGCATGACAATGGTATTGATTGAAACTTTGTCTTCTTTTTCCTTGATTTCTTCAACTTCTTGAGGACGAGAAAAAGGTTTTGGTTTTTGATGTAAGTAAGTTTCCAAGAGATAAATTATCTTTTTCCTTATCGCAATACGATTCATCATTTTCCACACAAAACGGACCAACGAGAAAAACATCGGCGTCTTCCATGAACAAATCTTCTCTCCGGTGAGAGTAGGGGAAGTAGGATTGCTACTTGAAATTTCAAGGGTGGGAGAGAGGGTAAGATCAATTCCCGGTGGAATTGAATCTCTTTCAAGATAAGCTTCAAATTTACTTTCTTCCGGTGAAGTAAGTGTGAAGGAAGAAGAAGACTTAATCTCGACATCCTTATCGTTCTCTTCAAAGAGAGGATTCACGTTGCTAGATTTGAAGTTATCATCGAATTCAAAAAGAGAATTTGAATAAATTCGAAACGTTTCTTCATGAAAATCCTTCTTATGAATTGAAACATCATTACCCGGTGGTAACGAGTTAAGAGGAGCAAGTTCATCGGCGAACTTCTCAAAGTTATCACTAGTCTTCACCGGAGAAGAACTAGGAGGAAGAGTATTAGTGGTACTGGCACTAAACGGATCGTCTTTTGAAAAATCAATGATAGAAATAGCGTGAACAAAATTCTTATCCTTGTTTTTCTCAGATTTATCGGCATAATAAACAAGTTCTTCTTTTCCTGCTCTTAAAGTCAAAGTTTCTTCGTACAAATCAATGAGAGCTTTTGCGGTGCGAAGGAAAGGTCTTCCTAAAATAATAGGCACTCTTGGGTCGGGTTCAAAATTAACCACTACAAAATCCGCAAGAAAAGTGAAACCATCAACTCTAACTAACAAAATACTTGCTTGATACCCATTGGGTGAGTAATTGAACGATTGGCAAGCTTGAGTGTCATTCGAGTAGGAGTCAAAGCTTCAAGCCCAAGTTGTTTGTAATAGAGTGAGGTAAAAGATTTATGCTAGCTCCGGAATCGGCTAAAGCACTAGTCCTATCGAGTTCTTGTAAAGCACATGGGATAAAAAATTTTCCGGTTCTTCGCGCTTTCTCGGGAACTTTATTCATGATGATGGGCGAACATTCGGCATTACGCGTTATGTCTTGTTGATAGCAATTTCTTCGAGTTTCTATTTTTCCTTAGCAACGGGCTTAACCATTTGTTGAACTTCGGCATTTCGACAAGAGCATCTTTCAATCTAATCTCTAAACGTAGTTGTTTGAACAACTTCAAGAACCTACTATGTTGAGCACTTGGTTTATCGTTCTCTCTCGCTTTCATTCTCTCGGGATATGGAAGTTTAGGTTGATACGACGTTGGTTTTGGAGAATTAGGCTCTTGAATTTCAATGTTAACGGTTTTCTTTGCTTTTGATTTTGGAATTTCAATGAAAATGGAATCTTCTTCCTCCGGAGGTGGGACTTGTGCTGTATTTTCCGAACTTGGTTTTTGCACTTTGTCCGTTGACGGGTTCTCGGGTTTTTGTTTCGGGTTCTTTTTGAGGAGTAGAAACTATGGGTGTAGGAACAAGAGGAGTTGAAGGTCCTTCACAGTATTTTACCACTTCGTGTGGTGATAACATTAACATGCTCATGAGGGTTAGTTACAGTTTGACTTGGAAGAGTTCCTGAATTCAAAGTAGAGGCTGAATTTTTGAAATTATTACAAAGACTTGTCAACAAACTCGTAATATTAGCCATTTTTTGATTCTGCAATTTTGACCTTGATTTTGAACATTCTTCAATACCCATCGTTTGCTTGACGTAGTTTCAAAAATACATTTTGAAACACCTTGAATTTGGCGGCGTAGGAGGCTTGATATGGTGGAACTTGGTAAACCGGTGGTTCATTGGTTGGTGGTTGAAAAACTTGACCTTGATTGTTTTGATTGAAATTGTTTCCACGGTTTTGATTCGAATTGAAATTGTTTCCTTGATATCGGCTTTGGTTTCCTTGGTTGTTTTGAACATTTGGTTGATTAAAAAGAGTGGGTGGTCTCATCTGATTTGCCAAATTAGGAGGATTCCTTTGAACAAAGTTGCCAACGGCGGCGGTTTGTTGGAATTGATGGATGTTATCATGAAAAGCGGGAAATTCATTCCTTGTTAACGGACAATTATTGAAATTTTGGTTTGAACCACATGTGACACAAACTTCCTCGACTGCTTTAACGGTAGCAGGAGTCGTAACATTCTTTTCACTAATCATCTTTTCTAATCGGCTCATTCGATTCTATTTTGTCTTCAAGAGAAGCGGCGGAGTTATTGAAATTCAAAAAGTATTAGAAGGTTGTTTGTAGATGTAGAAAGAGGAGCATTCGTACTCACTCTTGGTTTAATTACACGACTTCTTGAATAACGAACCTTGGATTTACTCTCAATAATGGCTAAACCATCACGAGGCATCTTAACTAGAAAATTTCCACCCGCGGCGGAATCTAAAGCATCTTGATCATTGGTTTTCAAAGAATTGTAAACGGTATCAAGTTGATGTAATTCCGTGAAACCATGCTGTGGAAACTTGAGTAGAAAGTCCTTTGAAACGTTCCCATTCTTCGTTGAAGTTTCATTGGGTTTTTGGTAGGAAAGTCGGTGATTTCATTCGAATGGTAAGTTTTGTTTTCGAAGGTGGAAAGAATTGGTTTATGAATTGAGGACAAGATCATTCCTTGTTAGAATCGATCGAGTGTGGGTTTCTTTATCTAAGCCAAGTTCGGCTTCACCTTCGAGAGAAAAAGGAAAGAAGCAAATGCTTTAATCGTAGTATTCGGAACTTCGGTTGTCTAAATCTAGAAGTAACCTTACATTCGTTGAAAAATCGGAGAAAAGATGATTATGAGGGTATTGTTTACCCGTAAATTGATTACTTTTAACAAGATTAATCAAAGTTTGTTTAAGCTCAAAATTGTTTGCATTTATCGTTGGTAAACAATTGCATCTTGTATCACCTCCGATGGGAGTTGTCAGCAATATGAGCCATGGTACGATTGCGGCCATTGGTAAACGTGGGTTCCTAACAAATACCGGTGTTATTTGTATGTTGGCGGACCGATTTTCGATTACGAAGCTTGAGGAACGAGTGCGCATGCACTTAAACATAAGAAATTAAAAAGTAAACAAAAGTTACATTAATTTTTTTTTAATATTTTTTTTAACAATCTATTTAAAACGGATACACGGAAGACAACTTAAACCAAATAATCGAATTACTGTTCCGGTAAAATCTTGGAAATTACTTTTAAGATGAGTCGTTACCCGTGTAAGTGACACAAATGGCCATGTTTTTGATTCTTTGTTCGATTTTGGGAACTTTTCAGTTCAACCGGAACTTATTTATGATAATACCTCAATTGAAGGTATTATATGTTGGTGTTCGTTTACCAACTTTGTGTATTTTATTTTATTTTTGACAATTTTTTAAATTTTTGATTTTTATATAATAAACTATGTAAAAAGAAAAGAAAATTAATTTTTTTTTACTTTTTTATTTTATGCATTTTTTTGATTTTTTTTACACAAATGAAACTTTCAGAGGGACGAAAGATTTTTCCACCCAAATTCAACAAACGTAAACGACGGAATCTTTAACACAAGTCCCCGGCAACGGCGCCAAAAACTGATTGTGAGTTTTATATACGCTTTAAAATATACTATTAATATTCCAAAAGAGCACATGGAAGAACTTTCCTAACAGTCTCATTAAGAAAAAAACTCACTCTAAAAGATTATATAAATTATATAATACTTATATTTAACCGGGAAACGTAATGATCACCCGCGTGTTTCCACAATCGGACTTGTGTAATTGAAACATCGCTTTCTTTAGCTTGGATTATGATTGAATGAAGAGAAAATATATTTTTGGTATCTATAACTACCTAAATAAAAGCAACAATTAAAATGAACAATTAAAAGCAATTAAACACTTAAACTAATTAACGGGAACAAATAAAACGCGACAAATAAGCAAATAAGACAAAATTAAACTTTAAAATTGCAAACTAAATTTCTAAACCTAAAGTAGGACAAAAGAAAATTTTAAGAAAAAGAAAAATATTTTTTTTGATTATTTTTGAATTTATTATGAATTAAAAACTATTTTAATCTAATTAAATCCTAAAAAATAGCAAATTGAGTTCTAAAAATTAAGAAAAATGGTTTTTAAACTTAGAAAAGTTTAAAGTAACTTAAAAACTCAGAAAACTATTTTTAACTATTTTTAAAATTAAAATCCTATTTTTAAAATAAAAATTAAAAGCTTAAAAATGAAAATTAAAATCTAAAAGGTATAAAAATAATTTTACTGAATGTAAACCTAAAAGTATTTATTCTAATGCTAAAAACTATTTTTTTGTAATTTTCTGAAACTTTTTATATTTTTTATGAATTTTCGAAAGTTAAAACTTAAGAAAAATGATTAAAAATTTTCTACTTAATGAAAAATTACCAAAAAATCAGGAAACGTCTAAATTTAAACTTTCGAAAAATCCTAAAAAATAAACTAATTAATGGAAAAATTCAGGAAAAGTCTATGAAGCAACAAAGATCACTAGAAAAATAAAAGGAGAAGCACAGCTTATCAAATAAGCTGTGAAAACGGCTTATTAGCTACGACTTATATTTAAGAGAAATACAAAAAACGTGTATAAAACAAATGTGCATCAATAGCTCAACGGATGAGGTCGTGGGTTCTAGCCTGGCAAACACCCATTTTTGCATTTTTTTTTTTATTTTCACTTTTTGCAAAAACTAAGTACCTACACTTATTAAAAACCTTATTCTAAGCAACTTTAAAACTACAATATTGGTCTTAAAATGCCAAATAAGCAATGAAACAGCTTAAGTATAAGCTGTCCACAGGAAGTGAGCTTTTGACCTCACTTTTGCCTGTTTGGACTTATAAGCTTGCACAAGATTTAATATAAGCTCAAATTCAAAGACAAAAGAAGTTCTAAGCAGCTTAAGAAGTATTTGAACTAAAAATGAAAAGCAAAATAAGCTAGAAACACAATAAATCCTTTAAATATAATGCTCAAGAGAGTAAACTCAGGAAAATGCATAAATGACTCAAAATTCTAAAGAGCTAATAAACTCAATAAGCTGAGACAGAGCTTGAGCTTATGAGCACTTAACAACCTAACTACAAGCTATGAAATTCAATTATAAAAACTACTTCTACAAGCTAAGAATCTTAAATTTAAACCTACTCTTCTAACACTACTGTTTTTGAATTTTTTATGACTTTTATAAACTTTTGACAGCAAATGCAATCTAAGAAATCAGCTATAAATTGGAAAACAAACTTTGATCTATGCTAAGCTATGTCTATACTATAAGCTTGCTAAAATTAAGAACCTAAATCTAATATTAACTAGCTTAAAATGAAGATGAAAAGGAAGCAGTACTAACTGCTTTTGCTGATGCAAATGACAGTAGATAAATACAAATGTGCAGGTATCCTCAAGGGATAACCTGCATTACTCACTCTATTTGAGTGTGTTTGAAGCAAATACAAGCACTATCATATCCTTAAATGCTTGGATCAAAATTAAGCTAGCAATCAAATAGGGATAAGCTCCCCTAGTGCAGAACCACTTATTTAAGCCCTAACGTGTTCATCTTTGAAATCTAAGTTCTAAAAACTCTATTCCTAATAGTGATAAATGAAATCAAAGCTGTCTCAAATAAAATGCACAAGATCCTTTGACTTTTTGAGGTTAAATCACCTTAAGCCAAACACCCCTTATCAGGATGACAGTTTATGATTAAGCTATTAAATTTAAGATCTAATGAACTAAACTTAAGTACCAGATGCTAATTAGCTACTAACTAACCTAATAAACATAAATCATCAACCACTTAAGCTAAAATTAAGTTCTACAAATGATCTAACTATGTTTTTTTTTCTTTGGTTTTTTGAGTTTTATAAGACAGAAATGAAAAACTACTATGATCTATACTAATTTAACTAAAGACAGATTAATAAACAAGATTAATAAGCATACTTAACAAACAAGAAGCACAATTAAGCTAAAAATATAAGCAGTATAAGCAATTTAGAAGTAACTAGATTATAACTAAACTAATTAAGCTAGAAAATAAAGAACAAGGAATTTTAAAAGAAAACTAACCAAAGGCTTCAGCTAAACAGAAGCTAGAATGCTCAATTGAGCTTATCTACTAGCTCTAGCTTATCCTTATGGATAAGCTAGTAAAGGTCCATGAGATCCCTTCCATTATTGGATCTCCTTCCAAAAGCTTAACTAATTTTATGATTAAAGTAAGATTAAGACTGATTTAAACTCAATTACTAGCTTATAGACTAGTAAGAGCTAATAAGAGCTTATAGGAGCTTATGAGCATTTAGCTTAACAATTTATAAAAAATGAGAGCTTATGAGTTAAAAACAAGAGAGCTTATAATAAATGTAAAAGTGAATTTCATTCACTAAAAACTTTGATTACATTACTTTAAAAAGGAAATTACAAACCATTTAAGAAAAATTACATTAAGCTAAAAACGAACTTTAAGCTAAACTAAAAGCTACTAACTACTTAACTCCTGTGTGTGAGAGGTGAGTCCTATTTATAGCAATTCAGGGAAGCTTCTAGGTTGTGCCTTGCTCAACACGCTCCTTTCAATCCGTACCATCCATTCCATCAATCATTGGATCTTCAATATGAGCCCTTGGATCAAGTATGTGCACAAACGGATTGCCAAGCTGGCAATCCTTTGATGTGACAGCTTGTGCTAGTTTTGTGAGTGATCCAGAGCAAAAATCATCATCCCTTGTGCTTCTTTGAGTCCACGTGGCATTAGTGAGCCAATGAGGGAGCTTGATTTGACTGATTTGTCCTTGCCATCTTGTTCTTGATCACTTGAATTCTCCATTTTAACCCTTAATTGCAAAAAGCCCCTTGATTTGACCCTGGGTAAATTGGAGACGACGGATGAATAGTAAAATGTTCTTGGCGCCATTTTTTCTTTTTATAACTGAAAGGGGTAAAAAACGGGTGTGAATTTGGGGAAATTGCAAGACTAGTCCTTGTCTTTGGTTTATGAAAGTTGTAGTGTAAAAAGACTTCCAAGTTTGGCAGAAATAGTCCCTGTGGTTTTATAAAAGGTAAATGGGCCAATTGTTTTGGGCTTATGGAAATAGTTATGGATCCGGGCATGGTTTTTAGGGGATTAAGGGCCCATTTAGCTTTTAGGGATCATTTATGTAACTTTTGGAAACTTGAAGGATTGTTTGGTAACTTTGGAGTTTTTGTCCTTTTGTTTTTGACTTTTGTTGACTGAGAATTGACCAAGGGTTGACTTTTCTTGGCTTTGGCTTTGAGTCTTTGGCTTCTCTTGTGCTCTTCCGATTCTCGTGTTCGTGTTTGCCCGTTTTTGGCGGTTTTCTTGTGATTTCTGATATATCCATACCTGCATACACAAAACACAAAAACAAGTATATCTTTGCCATTTTTAGTCAGTTTTGGGTCATTTAGGGTCATTTTTGGTGTTAACTGATATGTGTATTTTACACTTATCAGCATGCAAACCGAATCCCAAGCGACTTTGGCTTTCCCTTTCTTTATTTCCCTTTGACACCACAAAAGACCACGCATAAGTTGTTCTAAGTAATGCACAATACGGTTAGGGAGAATAAAAACAGAAGCCCAATAGATATGCATTGACGACAAAACCGACCGAATTAATTGGAGACGACTAGCAAGGGATAGAAAATTATTCCTCCAATCATTAACTCTACTCTCAAGCTTTTCAACAAGGATTTTGCAATCACGATATAAGAGTCTAGAGGAAATAAGAGGCACACCCAAATACCTTATAGGCAAAACCCCTTCAGCAAAAGGCATAGAATTTAAAATAGATGCCTTAATAGCATTGGGGACATTACAAAAGAATGCCGTGCTCTTAGGAATGCTAGGAACAAGTCCTGAAACCTGTTTAAATTCCTCTAACTCAGCCATAATAACAGCTACCAAACTAGGATTACCACGGGAAAATAAGAAAAGGTCATCAGCAAAGCACAAGTTAATAATCCTTTGTTGATCACATAGATGATGATACTGGAAGTCATCCGAATTGCACACCCTACGCTGCAAAATTAAGGAAATAATTTCCATAACTAATGTAAATAGATATGGAGATAGAGGATCACCCTGCCGCAAACCTCTCTTACCTTTAAACCAACTATGCAAGTTACCATTAACATAAATAGAGTAAGAGGCCCCAGAAACACACACCATAATCTATTGGACCATCTTAGGGTGAAAACCAAAACCCACAAGAATAGTCTCAAGAAAGCTCCAATCCACAATATCATAGGCCTTTTGAATATCAACTTTGAATGCACACCTAGGAGGACCACGTCTCCTATGATAATTTCTCATAAGCTCTTGCGTAAGTAAGATATTATCAGAAATCCTACGACCAGGAACAAAGGCAGACCGGTTGATGCTAACAATATCACCCAAACCCTCTTTAACCCTATTAGCAATTATCTTGTTAATACACTTATATAAGACATTATAGCAGGAAATAGGTCGGTAATCATTGATACGAGAAGGGGTAGTAACCTTGGGAATAAGGGATATAATAGTATGATTAAGCTCTTTAAGAAGCTTACCATTAGAGAAAAAGTCCCGAACAGCACAAGTGATATCACTACCCACCACATCCCACGCTTTCTTAAAGAAATCAGCAGTGAAACCATCCGGGCCAGGAGCCCTATCATCCCTCATAGAGAAAATAACACTCTTAACCTTATCATTAGAGACATTACAAACCATAAAATCAGCCTTAGCATCATCAAGAACACGTGTAAACAACTCACGTTCATCCAAAGGAATAGTAATACTTTCAACTCCAAGGAACTGATTATAGTGGTTAACAAAAGCACCAGGAACCTGATTACCATCATAAAGAGTATTAAAAACATCACTAACCATTTCAATCTTGTTTCTAGCGCATTTCAATCTTGAAGGTTTTGAGTGCTACACGGGTTGTCAACACTACTACTACTACTTCAAATTATTTTGATGCTTTAGGTAGTATGCGTGACATGGAGGATTATAGGGTTATGGATTTCAGTACCATTGGTGAAAAGTAGGTGAATAATTTAAAAGAACATGAGCCAAAACCTGATCATGTAGAGGTTGTTAACAAGGGTAAACGGGTGACTGTGGAATCGAATTATATGCCTAGTACTTTATTGGATATGCAAGACGATAAATCAAAAAGTGATGTTGAAAAGTGTGATAACGAGACTGCTCAGTCCATGGACTCTTCATATAAGCGACATCGCGGCGAAACAAATGACCTCAGTTTATGTGAACTTGATGAGTATGACTTTTATGACGGATACGATGATGTGGTATTGGACTTAACGGAAGAACGTTTGATATCAATCTCCGATCACAGATTAGACGCGAGGTTATACTTGGTGTCACTGTATGTCAAATGTAAACTAGTTTTAGTTGTTTTCTTTATAGTAGTTCATAAGTTTGGTTTGTCATTCTTATGATAGGTATAGTTTGAAGCATAAATAGTGCGCTTGCTTTCAGCCTATGCAACGGACTGAGATGTGGAATTCACTCACACCCTATGTATTTAAACGTTTTTCTTTGACTAATATATTGATCGGGTATAAAAACCTTTTACCAAAAAACATACGGGTGTGGTATTAAGAAGTCTCAAGGTATTATTATGCTCGAATGGGTTCGTTTATGTGTTAGCTTTGAGTTTTTATGTCTATTGGAGTTTTATTAGCATCCATAAGGTTTAGTAGGGTGGTCGCGTAGGTGTATTTATAAGTGTAACTTCTTTCTAACGAAGCTCATTTTAGGTATGGGGTTTTGCTTATCTGTTTATTGATGTATTGTAAAAACATGTAGCTTCTTGCCGGTCGTAGGTCTTATAACCGAAACTACTTGTTTTGCAGTTAAAAAAAAAGTAGCCTAATGTTTCACGTCGTGTCATTGCTAACAATACACTTAGGGCACGTTTGGTAGAGAGAATTTCAGAGATTGAAAATGAAGCAGAGAATAAGATTTCTTAGAAATGAAATCCAGTGAGAAAGTTTATTAAATTCCACTATTTGGTAGCGTCAGAGAATTAAAAAAAATCACGTAAATTTTTTTTTCCTTTTAAAAAAGATTTAAATAAAAATATAAATAAACAAACAAATAATAATAATAAATATTATTATTATAATAAATAATACTAATAATAATATATAATAATAATATATAATAATAATAATAATAATAATAAAAAGATAATAAAAATTAATAAAAAATAATAATAATAAATTATAAAAAAATAATAATAAATAATAACAACAATAATAATATTAACAAATAATAAAATATTACTAATAATAATAAGAATAAACAGTAAAATAATAATAGTAATAATAATAATAAATCTAATAGATATTCAATGAAGTAATGTTAATAATATAAAAAATAAATATTATTATTATTCCCTTCAATGTATTGTAATCTCTTTTATTCTAATGAAGTGATGTTAATAATAATAATAATAATAATAATAAATATTAATAAATAAAGAAATTATAATAATAAGAAAATAAATAAATAAATAATAATAATAATTATTATTATTTTAATATTTATAATAACAATAAATGGTTCGATTTTGGTTTTTCTCGGTAAACTTCGATTCGGTTTCGGTTCGCGTTTTCCCCCAAACTCGGTTTTCGGTTCGGTTCGGTTTTTGTCGGTTCGGTTCGGTTTTAAACCGATGCTCACCCCTAGTTTAAAGAATTGAAGTCTTCGCTTTTTTTCTTTCTCTACCAACCAAACAATGAAAATAAAATCAATTCCATTTCTTTTTCTCTAATTCCTTCTACCAAACATACCCTTAAGGGTTATGGGTAAGTTACTCCATCCGTCCCAAAATTATTGTCCTCTGACAAAAAATACACAGTTTAAGAAAATTGCATTTATTACTGTTTTCTCTTTCATACTTTTTAACAGAATGACAGTTTTACCAACTAATTAATTAAAGTCTTTTTTAAAGTTTGTAATAATTTCAAACAAATGTAATATAGTAAACTTGATCAAACTTCTTTATCTATTTTTAGCAGTGACAATTAAATTAGAACATCACAAAAAGAAAACGTGAACAATAAAACGAGACGGAGAAAATATTAAAAAATGCAATAATTGCTTGCAACTTGAAAATAAACCCCCCACCCTCCACAAATAATTACCCCACGGCGCGCTCCAATGTAGCACCACTTTTACATATTTTTCAATCGTTAAACATAGCCTTTAAAATTACTATGTTGAAATCACCTACTTTTTATTATACTAGAAGAGAAAAGATGGTCTATTTCATCATGTGCATGCGAGCTTATGTTTGTTGCATTTGTAAAAACTTATATATACTTGGTGTTCTGTTAATCACAAGTACATTTTTAAGATGCCCCATTCAAAAGAAGGCTGTTTCAGATAATTAAAAGAAGAAAATAGATTAGACCAAATGATTAGCTTGATTAAAATTTTAAAACTAATGATTGTCATTTTCTCATCTGATCTAGTACTTCATCAGTCTTAAAATTGTTATCTTCCGACAAAAAACACACAATTTAAAAAAACTGCATTTATTACTGTTTTTTCTTACTTTTTAGCAGAATGACAGTTTTACCCCTAACTAATTAATTAAAGTTTTTTAAAGTTTGTAATAATAATTTCAAACAAAAGTAATATAGTAAACTTGATCAAACTTTTCTATGTATTTTTAACAGTGAATAATTAAATTGAGACATTACAAAAAGAAACGCAGACTATTAATTTAGGACGAAGTAAATATTATATAAAGAGTGCATATTTTTTTTTTTAAATTAAAATTTTAAAACTTAAATTATTATAGTTTGCTTAATTTATCTTTAAGTATTGCTCTCCAACTTAAACTTGATCAATTTTAAACTTGACAAATTTTTAAAAACACACATTATATTAATTTCAAAAAACACACGCTTTGCATCAAAGGGCAATCCAGAATCACGATTTCGCAAGTATAATTATTTTCTACTATACACCATTGCCTTACACGGGTACTCGTCTAATAGTTAATAAAGCACGAGAATAAGTCATTTATTAATTTTGAAGACCATCATATCATATAATCTTTAAGGCCAGACGAGTCGTTACCAATCAGCGTTATTGCGCTCACTACTAGCTAAGGGCGTTACATATTCATTTTTCTATCTTACTCATCTATCACTCACTTATGATACACTTTAACATGATACAAAGATAGCAAAACACACCGCAAACACACACACAACCTCATAGACAAACATACTCGCTTTCTTTTCATTCATCAACCACGATGACCAAACAAATTAATAAAGGGTGGTCACATGTGAATTGTGTGTGTGTGTGGGGGGGGGGGGGGATATGGAGTCTTGCGTAAGATTTGGCCTCTCACGCGTGAGTTTCAGCTGCACGACACACATTCTTGAGTGGTTAAATAATATACGATGTTTACCATCACTGATTCTTTCGAATTAGTAAGAGAAATGATATTTCCTCAAAATCACCAAAATACATATCCTTTTAATAGATGTGTGTCGATCATCTACGATTTGCTAAAGGCTTACCGGGTTCCCACACCACTAATCTAAGGTCTACACACCATTTCATTTTTGACATTTCTACTTTTTCTTTTACCAATTCCAAAACAAACTTACAGTGATAAAATATAACGAATTAAATAATTTTTTTATCTCTCCTCAGAAAGTACAACCCCTCTCTTCTGTCTCTCTCTTCTTTCTTTTTCTTTTGCATCTGAAAAAACAAACTCACAAAAAAAATTCTTAGGGTAAAAAAGATAATATGGTGTGCAGAATCCCACACAAATCATACTACGAGTCAAGGACAAAGTGACAGCTATAATAAGTGAAGATTGTGTGACGATCTAGAATGACATAATCAAGAGTCAAAACCGAGAGAAGTAGAGAACATCTAGATCTATATGATCATATGTAATTTCTGATCAAAGCTTTAAAGTGATGCAAGCGTTATCGGTCATTTATATATGGGTTTTTTTCTAAACATGTGCCCCCAGGGGCACATGTTTAAGGTAGAGGGACAGTGGCTGCTTGTGTCTACTGCCTGATGACAACAGTTATTGTTATTAATCATTATCAGGCCTCACAAATAACTGCTGGCCAATCAGGCTGTGACACACAGCCTGATGTCCTCACCTTAACATGTGCCCCTAGGGCACATGTTAGAAAAACCCTATATATAATTGGAAAAAGGACAAATAACAACAAGAAACATCATACTTGTCACAATATACTTTTATAACACCAAACTTCGATTTTGGTCTTCTGTGATCATAAAAGTCCATTTTTTTTCCTTTTATGGGGTTCAGTAACCATTTTGCCCTTTCATGTATTTTACATTATCAGTCCTTTTTAACTAAAAAATTTCACCAACCATCCAGAACCCTTCTTAATGAACATAATTTATTTTTACCAAGTTCTCGGTTAAATATAATTACATGACCTATCCTATTAAGTGAACACGGTATATTTTAACCCGTTTTTTTAACAACATAACTTAAACTATATTAAAAAATATACGAAGAGATAAACCATAACTATAAAACAAAGTAATTAATTACATAACAAAATATATTCTTAGGGTACTAATAATAACCGTTAACATTCTAGTTTTTTTACATAACCATTGTCTGTCTAAACCCTTTATAAATGGTGCCAAAATTGATATGTTGTAAATACCAACACATTCATAGATAAACCTTAAGTGTCTAAACCCTTTACAAAGGGTACCAAAACAGAATATGTTGGCATTAACAACACATTCATATATAAGATATACAATTTAGCAAAAGATTACTGTACATTACTGATAAAACACCAACATAATGCTTAATCACCCATCTTTCTTTTACCTTTCTTGACCTGCTCCTTGCTCTCCTTGACCTGGTCCTTCACCTCTTCCTTTTTAACTCTAATTTTTTTGTTAACAATCATCTTTTTTTTCTTCTTTTTCTTTTTTTTTTATTCCAGTTTTATTATTTGCTAGCCCAATGATGCAATTCCTTATAGGTTCACTGCTTTTGACAAGTTTCTTTGTTGATGGAGTGGAATTACTACTTGCTCTCTTCATTTTTGGACTGATAAATTTCTTAGTAGTTGTTCCAATGGTTTTTGGACTCTATAACTCATCATCAGAATCATCTTTCCCATCCTCTGCTTCTTCATCTATCTCATCATCTTGTTCATCTGTCTCATCATCATCTTCATCTATCTCTTCATCATCCTGATTATTGACATCCTCATACCAATTTAACAAATCCTTTGATGGGCCTTTTTGTGAAACAGTCATCTTCATCAAACCAGGAGACTTTCTCCACACAACCAGATTCATCGATGAGCTTAACTCATCATATACTTGATAAATATGCGCTTAGTTTGATTGAGCTTGAGTCATCAGATGAGCTTGACTCTGATGTGCTTGAACACTCAAGTTCTGATGTGCTTGAACACTCAAGTTCTGATGAGCTTGAACCAATTTCAATGACATCTGCATAAAACACAATAACTATGCATAAAACTCATGGCATAGTTATTTATACAAAGTTGTTATTTAAGAAATTGGGTACAAATTGTAATTGGTGTTGGCCTATGGAATGGACATCTAAAGTTGCAGGTGAGATTTAAACTTCTAATTTATTCACTTTTGTGGTCAAATGGACTAATCTGGTACACCAAGTTCAATACATGTAAGTGTGTATGATGGAAACCATTAAAGGTGTGGAAGTAGGAGTTGATTAAGTTTCAGCCACCGTTGGCATACCTTTTGTTTTGGAAAGAACATTGATGTACTTGAAGAGGTGATTGCATTTGTAGTGTTTAACACATATGTAAATTTTTGATAATTAACAGGCCTTTGCCTAACAACATGGAAGATGTCTTTTAACCAAGTGGTAAAGGGTTGAGTCCATGCTCAGACAAAGGTATAACCTTAACCACTACATGTACTTAGCATAACTAGGGTTGAGTCCATGCTCAAACAAAGGTATAACCTTAACCACTACATGTACTTAGCATAACCTTAACCACTTTATTAACTTAGCATACCCTTAAGAAATGTATTTATGTCATGTTAAGGGGCTGCTGTAACAAGGAGTAAAAAAGTGTTTCTAACATGTGTCAGGGTGAACATCTTGTTGATCATGTTTTTCCTTTATATTTGAACACTCTTGGACATCGGCTTTTTTTGAACATTCTGGGACATCTACATTAAATAAAAAAGTAATATGTTCACTGTATTCTCTAAAGTTAACATAAAATCTTTACTAAACATAGAAGTTACCTGGTTTTTCAGGCTCTGCTGTTTCAGGCTTTACTGTTTCAGCCTCTACTTTTTCAGGCTGTGCTATTTCAGGCTCAGCTTTTTCAAAGAATGTTGTATATACGTCATTGGCTATGCTATGAAACTGAAAATCTATCCAAGTATTTGGTTTCCCATACTTAGCAATAACCCAATTGTACATGTCGTCATTCAGTTCTGGTTTCTTAGGAAGAATGTGTTTGTTCGCCTTATCTACACAACAACAAACATTGTTAGACCCTAAACACATTAATGACAATGCACTTTGCTGAACACAATGTATGAACAAAACAAATAGACCCCTCACCGCAGAATAATAAGTGAATATCTAACATTAAGTGCAATTAACAAGAATTCTTTCATTATTATTGCAGATATACAAAGCTGCCAAATGCATCGTCAATAATAAGTTTATGCACTGAATCAACTTAAACCTCGTAAACCATTTCTGACACCCGTAACTAGCCTAACCACTTTTAAGTACACAATTTTAGGTAACCTGATGCTAAATTTGTATTGAAATTTGCAGGTGGTCATAGTGGGTCATGTCAGTTTTGCAGACCTATCAATAAAATTTCAGTCAACCCACCAACAATTGTAACTTCAAGCTGTGAAATCAATTTTTCCTTTTTGCTAATAGAGGTAGTTTAAAACCAATTTTCTAAAAAAACCCTTCAAACAGACTTAAACTAGCTATAGCCAACAGTATGTCTAACATCAAAGGTTAACTTTTTATACTAGAACACAAATCTAAGAATTATACTAGAATCTTATTACAGACCAAGTTAACTTTTTCTTTACTTAACAGACCAAACCCACATATATAATAATAATAATAATAATAATTTAAATACAAAAAAGTAATAAATAACAAACATTTGTCATCAATGTTCATTGTACCCTTATTGATTGAATTTATCCTGGGTTATGAAATTAGGGTTTGTTTGGTTATATGGATTGGGGGAAGATGATTGGGGGAAAACGATGATATGAATACTTAGGGTTTAGGGTTTGTTAATTAGGGATTGAGGAAAAAAGATGATCAACCTGGGATTTGTAATTTAGGTTTGAGTTGGGAAGATGATCGTGGGGATCGTCTGTGTGTTTTTTAACTTTGACTTAATTTTGTTTTTAATAAAGGTAGGAGTATTTTATAGGGCAAATGGCACAAAAATGTACTCAACTTAAGGGTCATTTCCGATCAAGGTATCGCACTTTTTTTCTTCCATAAAAAGGCGCCCAACTTATTTTTTTTGTCAATTTGGATATTTTCGTTAAATATTTAATGATCATCCGTTAAGTTTTACGTTTCAAGTCCACCGGCCGCCACCACCACCACCACCACCACCAATCATCGTCACCACCACCAAGCCTCCCAACCACCATCACTACCAAGCACCGCCTCCACCACTAAAGATCTTATCAAACACCTATAAAATGACTTAGAATCATTAGATTATAATGGATTGAAGACTATCAATAACATCCATGAGTTGTGACAAGGAACACTCGAATAGAATAGCACATATCACCTTTACGGCAAGTTGCCAACGACGGGTCTTGCAAATGTAATATGTAGTTAATTATAATACATACATTTAGCATTGTACAGTAGAAGCTACAGTGCTTCTACTGTACAATGGTTTGGGCCTGGGCTCCCACTTTGGGCCGGCCTGTTTTTTTTTTGGCACAAAATAGGGGGGAAAAATATTACAAAAGTACCGATTCAACTTTAAAATAATCGACATAGTCACAAAGGTACAACTTTAAATTGCATTAAACAGTGTCATTTAAAAAAAACCCCTATAGCAAAAAAAAACAAAGCTTTAAACATGAGGCCCAACACATTAAGCCCATATAAAAAAAACAAACTATTAAACATGAGACAAAAAAAATCGCAAAAAAAAAACAAAAAAAAGTATAAATTTTTTTTTACCGTCCCGCAACAACGCGCGGGACATAAACTCATATAAGGAAAAAAAACAAATTATTAAACATGATACCGAAAAAATAAACCCGCACTATTAAACATGAGACCGAAAAAATAAACATGCACAAAAAAAACATATAACCAAAAAAGAAACCTTTAAACATGAGGCACAACACATAAGGCCATATAAGAAAAAAAACAAACTATTAAATATGAAACCGAAAAAATAAACCCGCACAAAATTAAAAAATATATAATAATAATAACAATGGCCCGCAAGAACGAGCGAAAAATTAACGTCCCGCGGCAACGCGCGGGTAACCCTGCTTGTTTAATCTAATCATCAGTTTACTACAAGAACATTGTTTTTGCATAACGACCACATATGTACGCTTTAAGAAATAAGAATAATCCTACACAGAACCAACCTATAGGCCTAAACATATACGAGTACTATTACAAATACAGACTTCTATCATTTATATAATATACTAGCTTCAAGGCCCGCCCGTTGGGCGGGGAGCTTTAAGGTATTGTTGAAGGTGTAATGTGGTCGATGAAATGTAATTCGCAAGATATTTCATAAGATAATATTGTGAAACATTGATTTTGAAAAGAAACTAATTATTGTAGATACAACATAATATAATTTGTTATGAGCTAATGTATTAATAGAAAAACTAATTAATAGTATCTACAAAAACACTTGGTACGCTCCCTACAACAATGAAGTGTATTCATACATTCATGCGTTTGAGCTTGTATGACATAGATATCAAAGCAAGTACTCGCTTGTTAGAAGATCATGTATTTTTTAAGCCATGGTTCAACCTTATAATAGATTTGTGCAAAGACTCTAAAGCGAGAAGCATATTCCTTGTGTTTTCTTAAATCGAGTGACCATTAGATGTAGAGAGCTCCTGCAAAATAAATATCTGAGTGGCAAGTAGTTTCCCAAATTCAACAGCCTACAAATTGATTTATATATCAAATATTTGTACACAATACAACTACGAGAAATAATATGTTGATTTAATGTTTAAAGGGCAGATGAAAGTGAAAGCTAAAACTATCAAGAAAAATATTTTTTCATTGCATTATTAGGATTTAATACTAAAATAGGCAACAATGTGTTTCAAAATAACAAAGTAGATTACTGTTACAAAAAAGTTTCCATTTATTTTTACTTTTACTGGATAGCGGATGCTACCGTAGGTCTATAAAGTTACAAACAAAAAATTTCAAGACTTTGTCTAGGATGAGTTGAGTCATAACTATGCCCACCAAGTCAAGCCATGCTTGTCTGTGTTTATTGGTTCCAGTATTAGCCGATTGTCCACCTTTGAGATTCTATCTCAAGTACTTTGATAACCTGTCAATAGGGAAGTTAAAATACAAATCATTAAAAGAAGGAAAGTTGGCGTTGTTTATGGAATAGATAAAGTGAGCAGAAGTTACTTACTTCCTTGTTACGAATCCAATACACTTTCCTACCAGGTATATACTTGAGCTATTATTACGAAGGTTTGCATAAGTTAGTTCATTTCATCGATACAAACTCATTAGCTTTCAAACTGTTAGCAACAGAGTCAAAATAAAGAACCAAACTTATATATTTGTAGCCTTATTAAACAATTCGAGAGGCATCTACTAAAGTATTGCATTAATTTAAGTTGGCAAATCTGAATGGGTTTTTGTTTGATCACTAAACTTATTTCCAACAACGATTTTTTTACCCTTTTTTTGACATATAAACATTGTGATTTTTATGTGTTAGTGTATGCATTAAACACCATACCTGCAAGTATTTCCGCATTGTCAGCCATGGAAGCTTTAAAATTTTGAGTGACACAATATTTTTGGCGAGGCATTCATTTTCTTGACTCTTCTGGAAGAACTTCAATCGTTGGCAATCACCAATTTACAGCAGCCATAAGGACTAAAACAAACAGAACTGCACAGCAAAACGAATCCAATTTCACTTTGTGGAAGCTTTAAGATTCCATGCAATGCAATCTTTGTTCGAGAACAGAATTTGTGTCTTTTTTTGCTGACATCTGATTCGGATCCCACTTTCAGATGTTAGTGTTTGCTGTTTGTAACTCTATATAATCAAATTTGTTTTCTAATGACCCTACCAATCAAAAGGGGGACCAAAATTATGCAATTTAGTTCTGTTTTATATCAACCATTGTAATCAGAATACCAAAAGATAGTAACATATCATAGTGGTTTCTACCAACCATTATTTTATATCATAAGTAAAATCTATTAGCCACTTTGTCCAAATATTATATTTTTTAGCCGGTTAGCCTTTTTATATCATAAGCAATCAGAACCATATCAAAAAACAGCCATATCAAATACATAAGCGAAAAACTACTCATTCACGCAACCTAACATTTTCACACAAACTACTAAATTCCGCAACCAAAATCAAAATCGCAAATCTTATACCTGAAAACGATATTAGAACCCCTAAAACTGCTAGCCTTCACATATTTATCAGCATATAATGAAGATGTCGTCTAATGGGGCATGATCGCTTGTACCTTCATCCTTCCAGGCATACAACTCCTTGCTTTTAAACACAGATGTCCCTCCCTAAGAACCAACATAAATTTATTTAGAAGAGCAGCGATGATTCCAAATATTGTAGTACAAAAAGAAAAAAAACAATTGCGATAGTTTTAGATCAAACCTATTGTGAGATACTTTCCTTATTATCTGGAGTCACTTCAATCGTATAATTTTCTATACTCTGAAACTTGTTAAAAGTGTCACAAAAGTTTTTCATATGCTTAGACCTCCTTTTATAATCTTATCACATAAATAGAATAATCTGACACGTTCAGACCGCCATTGGATGTTAAAATTTGACCCATTAATAACCCGTGTAACCCAGCCATTCTACATCTCTGTGTTATCGTTATGCATGTCTGAAGAAGCAATCTTTTCATAGAAAACAATAGCCAACCCTTTTCATAGCCACTTTATCAAGGCTTCAATCAATTAAAGACGTGTTCAATCATTATAAGAATACCTCATATACCTGTTTGAAGCATTTGAGTCACGCATTTTTAACACAATCATCTTCAAGGCTTATTAATAGCTTGCACACCAACCACATTCACAAACGTTGAGGCAAATGCAATGTGACCTTATATGTTTCCACATATAACATACAATTACTCAGTTGTTTCTGCATAAAATCATTATTAGAATTTAAGAGAATGCACCACCAAGTTAAAAAAACAAAACATACTCTTCAAATATGCGGCTACATAAACAAACTCTATAATTACTTGTAAAGAAACAAACCTGATGAGTAGAGTTATTCTGTTTTACATTTGTCTCCCACTATGCCAATTTAATATTCCTGTTGTAAAGAAACAAACCTGATGAGTAGAGTTATTCTGTTTTACATTTGTCTCCCACTATGCCAATTTAATATTCCTTATCAGTCACGCGTCCAAAACCCAAAGCTGAAATCTGAAATGAACACATAAAGATTCAAATAATAATAAATTTTGTATGAAACTTGAAAGACCCATATTATTTGTTTTACCAAAAATCCTCTATAAAATGAAACTTGAAAGACCCATATTATTTGTTTTACCAATAAGTTCAGAATCGCATCAAATGAGCTTTGTCAAACACAACTATTTTAGCAATCAAAACATATAATGATAAACTTACACGAAAAAGACTAATCTATGTCTAATGATACCACATAAAGATATAATCACCATTAAATGAATGGATTATCTAAAACAAATAACCTATTCATGATCATACACAAATATTATTATCAAAATAAAAGCATTAACATAAATATTATATATAAGATTATAGAGCTAAATAACGTATGTTAACAGTACAACGCACTATGTCTAATGATACAACATAAAGACATAATCACCATTAAATGAATGGATTATCTAAAACAAATAACCTATTCATGATCATACACAAATATTATTATCAAAATAAAAGCATTAACATAAATATTATATATAAGATTATAGAGCTAAATAACGTATGTTAACAGTACAACGCAAGAAATAAACTACAAAAAATTTATTAAGTCGTGATAATAAACAGCAACAAAATAAAACCTATAAAATTTGATCTATCCATGCTTATAACAATAAGCACAATAGCCATTAGAAGCTAAAAGGTAAAAACATTCATCTATTATTTTAAAAATTTATCAATAACCATTAACTAATATCCCTCCTACACATTTTATAAGCATATAATGAATAACAAATTTACCTTAAATTTGTTCTTATAGGTCTGATTTTGTTATACAATCGAAAATTAACCCTTGGATTACCCCGTTTGGGTAAATGATTAACCCATGGATTAGCCCTAGAAGTCAAACCGAAATAAAATTGAGTTAAAGGGATTAAGATTTAACATACCTTTGAATTGAATCTTGAAGAAACGAATGATAGATCTTGGGTGAGACTTGATTTTATATGGAAAAAGTGGTTTTTGATTATGAATTAATGTATTTGATCGGGTTTTTTTACAATTAGAGATGATCTTGAATATTAGGCTGTTGGTTTTTTTCTAGGAAATCTGCTGCCGTGGTTTTATTGGAAGCGTTTTTTTTTGGAAATTAAATGTCATCCGTTGATAATTGAGGGATTATCCAGGTGTCTTTTTTTAAGAATTTTGGGCCAAGATGATAGTTTCAAAAGCTTATTTTATATAGGTTATAGATATGACATTTAAAGATTAAAGTCAAGCCATCTTTTCATTTTCGGTCAAGATGTAAACCTCACCGTATCCTTTCCTGAATCCAAAAAGCAAAAAAAAAGATAACACCAAATTAGATGATACAACTTATTCTTGGATGATGAAAACCCCGTAAGTATAATTTTATTAATGACCATTATTTATAATAGTGAAAACCCTAATACCTTAAACCCACAAACCGGGCTTGGGCCCATTACATAAATAATTTTGACTAACAACTTTGACTAACATTAATTACTTTGACTAACAACTTTGACTAACATTAATTACTTTGACTAACACTAACATATATCCTCTAATACTCCCTCGCAGTCCGAGCGGCGAAATCGCGAAAGCTCGGACTGAAGAAGAAATTTAAGAAAGCAAAATAAAACAATAAACCAAAATAAAACGGGATAACCCAAAGTATCCCCTATTCTAATATTTGTTTACGGATAACCAAAGTATCCGAAGGATAAACCAAAGTATCCCAAACAGTCGTCTCGGGAATAAGAACCCTAGATTCGACACCAACAAAAGTCGTTTCGGGAATAAGAACCCTAGATTCGACACCAACAAAAGTCGTCTCGGGAATTAATACCCTGGATTCGACATAAAAAAAACAATTAAATAACTATAATGATAGAGTTGCAGAGTCAACACCAAAACCACCAATGACAGAACACAAAATCTTCTCTTTAGCTTTCCCATCACTCCTTCCCTTAGCTTTCGTTTCAAACAAATCCTTCCTGTCCATCATCTACTAACGACAATCAGTAGTAGTCCTATAGACCAATTAATGAATCAATACTGGTATTTTGCTATTTTGTTGATGAGCCACTTGTGGATATGATTTTAATGGCAAACAGCAACAAGATAAAGAACAGTAAGGTAGATTTGTGGTTTTCATTGTGTCCAATTTGTATTTTTTTGGATCTTTGGTTTTATTGACGAGAGGGAGGTGAGTGGTTTGACGGGATGGTTTAATGGAGGCGGCTCAACATAGCCACCTCGGTCTGAGGATCAGACCCGCTCTGATACCATGTTAGATGATAGAAAACCCCCTTGGAGATATGTTTTATTCATACGATATTTATAGAGTACATAGCATAATGAAACCCTAATGGACCCTGAGCCCACAAACCGGGTCGGGCCTATTTATCCTCTAATACTCCATATCCTCATCCTCATCATTTCCATTCCAAAACATAGGTTCGTCAGATGGTGATTGTTGTTGTTTGTGGTTAACGGTAGTAGCGGAGTCTTCGTCGTCACTGTTGAAGATGTGTATGGTTGTGTTTTCGACGAAGCTTACTCGACGAGCTCGTTTCTTGTGGAAGGCGAGTGTGGTTGTTTCTTGTTCGGATTTAGTGTTTGAGTCGTTGTTATTTTCAGTTGGTGGTGGTTGGGATGATGATGATATTGTTTGATGAAATGCCTCACAAGAATTCCTTATTGACTTTTTTTTATATCCAAAGTGGCATTTACTTTTATCATTTACATTGTGTTCTTGAGTTCTAGTTAAGAAAGAAAATGAAACAGCATATGTTGTGTTCTCGAGTATTACTTAAAGAAGGAAATGGAAGGAAATGAAAGAAAATGTAGTGTTATTTTGATGATTATAGAAGAAATTCCTTTTTTTTAATAAAATAACTCAAGAACACAGTGTTAGTGGAAAAAGTAAATAAAAATAAATATATGGAATTAATTATGCCAGTGTGTCGGTAACAAGTTGTTATATTGGTGACAGCGATACAAAATTTGAATGTGCATGGGTGTAGAGAGTACAAAAAAAATAAGTTGGTCATTACGGT
>BQNB010010354.1:0-69023 GCA_026074375.1 Tanacetum coccineum | reverse complement strand
GGTTAAATCCACAAACAATTATTTTGGTGGAATGATGTTGATTTTTGGTCTCTTGGAGGCTTTGGAAATGAAAGCTCTAGTGGATGTCATGGATGTTGATAATGGTTGATGAACGATGAAGAAAATGGTGTATTGGAGATGATCATTTGGAGGTGATTTATGGGAAGGAAATGGTTTGAAAATGGAATGAGTTTGAACTAGTTTAAGTTATTCCAAATTATGTTCGAGCATTCTGGGCAAAGATAGTTGAGACTAGGTAAAAAAGGGTCAAAAAGCAAGAGAAATACTGTTTTACCCGTGATCTGCTAGGGCGGTCCCTTTAATTAGGGGTCGGTCCCCTTAAAGACAAAGAGGCTGCCCTCTGCTGGTTTCCATTTTTCATAGAAAAATGATTTTTCTCAGAATTTTTTATGAGAGTATTTCTATTTTAGTGGTTTATTTGCAGCAAGCCCTATTGAGTTTTATGAGCACATTTAATCATATAACATGTAATAAACACATCAAATCATAAAACCACAGTAGCATAAGTAGTTGATTATATAAAACATCCAAAGGTTTAAATGATCATAGCAAATAAGCATCTAAAGATAACTAATAACCAAGTCTTTTCGAATAAATCAGATAATCACCACACAAGTTGTTTAGAACATATACATAATCAAGTTAAAAATTGTCTTAAACCACATTTAGCTATCTAGCTAATTTCTCTCATATGTCTTCACTTCTTTTTCTTGCTAAACACTCCTTTAAATGCCTTTCCAAATGACTTGAACCCTCCGCGCATCTCCTCATGCATTCGTTGCGTTTGGTTGAGCAAGGTGGTTTGTTGTGCAAAGAGAGTTTCATAGGTTTGCTCAGAAGAGGAAGGCATATGGTAGTTTTGGTAGTTGAGTAGATGAAGAGAGTTAAGATAGGTGGTAGGAGATGGTGTACTAGCACGAGATGCACCATCATCCTCATCATCATCTCCTTGGTAAGACAAAGATCCAATGTTATGATGGGCGGAGGTTGAAGAGACGGAGTGACGGGCTTTTCCATGATCACTTCAGGGTCGACGGGTTTATCTTAGAGCAAGTAGACGCATGACTCATTCAACAACATCGTAAATACCATTGTCAAGATGAGGATACGTTTCTATAACGTGTCGATAAAGATGATTTAAAAATGCCATATGGAAGATTTGCGGTTGGAGTAGCTTTGGCACATTCGATTCTTTTAACAAAGAAATAAGCAAGATTGTATTGTTCTTCGGCAACAACACAATATAACATGAGAGCAAGACAAGCGGGGAGACAGTCCCGATGTCCTCCTAGTCTGAATATATTCTCTCGAATGAGTTCTTCCCATTGCTTCATGTCGGGGCTTGGTTCTTTGGTGAGAATTTGATTTGAATTGAGAGCGACCATTTGAATTTTAATGGTATGGTCTACCACGACACGTTCCAATTCAATAAGTCGATGAATGTCGTCGGGAGTAGGAAGATCGGTGCAATATGGTCCCTCGGTTTCTTGAGAATATTCAAGAGATGCAAGGTCCCACTAGTTTGTAAAAACGGCTTGACCATTGTATGGAATTTTGAGGATTTTAACCGAATTGAGCGAGAGTAAGAGTTATGAATTCGTGTTGAATCATAAAAGTGATGACAAGATAGCCATAGTCATCGGTTTGTACCTTGACTTGACTATAGAAGTCTAGAATAAATCTCAGAACAATCGGTTCGTTGATTTGAAAGAGACAATTGAAGCAAATGTTAGTAAAGAGACGCTCGATATTGTTAGATTTGTAGTAGGCTTGATCAACAATACGACCTTCGTGAATGTTGCGGTTTTCAATATGTTTGTAGAATTGGGCAATAGTAGAGGAGATGCCGAGAATTTTGGATACTTTTAGGATGTAGGATTTAGTGAGGGATATATCGGTGGTAGTAGCTTTTGGCATTTTTGTCACCTAAACAAGTCAACAACAATGAGAAAAGAGAGAAAAAAATTTCAAAAATAAAAAGAGTATGTAAGAAAAATACTATATGTGGAACCAAAATTACTTCGACTCTAAAAATAAAAACCTAAGAAGTAATTTTTATGTTCCTTAGTTTATTTTTAACTCAACCTTAAGTATTGAAGAACGTATACATTAGATTGTATATTTCGTCAATTCATGTGAGTTTGTTTACAATTGGCTTATCAGTCATAAAATACTTATTTTGACTCAAAAATTCTCATTAAGAGATGATAAGTCAAACGCTCCCTTATAAACAAAAAGTTTGTCTAATATATCAAAATATATATAAATTATATACTTTGATGACTTACATAAATTTGTTATGTGTTTATACACGTGATAAAAATATAGTGATGGTCATTTCGACTCTAAACAATGATCCTAGGAGATTAACCAAACACCCTTTTATTTTTATAAAATTTTACTCATTAATTTAAAAAATGTGTATATGTTTAGATAATCAATCCTTGATTGTTTTTAACATGTTTTTGGCATTAATCAACAATGTATAAGTTTTAAAATTACATATATGCAAAAATTCGGCCATATGTTTATTAGTATACATGTTCTTAAAGTTTTGACTCAATAAGTGTTTTGATTCAATCCTATCAAGGTTGTAGTGTTCCTATGATTATAGGAATCATTATAGTTATGGAAATCTTAGACTAAATGAAGAACCCTTAATTTTGATTAAGAACAAAATTGGATGAAATCAAACAAAAAGAAGGTTGAAAAACTTACAAGAAATGTTGTTGATTGACTTGTTAGTGAAAGCCCTTTGCGAATTTTGGTTAATTGGAAGATTTGAGGTTTTGATTTTGATGGCAATGGTGATGGTATTTTCGTCACAGCAAGTAGGGGAAGAGGGAAGAGAGAAAAGTGATGTTTTGGTATAAAATTCGACTATAAGAGGGTGTTTGGTTTCGCAGATAGGCGGTCCCCTTAATTAATTAAGGGGCCCACCCTTTTTACACGGTCGGTCCCTTTAATTTAAGGGGGCCGCCACCTGAAAAAAAATTTCTTCGATTTTTGGCTAGTTTTGTAAGAATGAATATTGAAATTTTTTAATTAACTCTTTGTTTAATTAAAAAGTTTCTTTGACTATCTCGGACGAGATAATCAGGATGTCAATACATAAGATGATTCGATGACTAGACTTCTTGCGAACATGATGAATTAATTTCTTCGAACGAAAAAATTAATTGATACGTTTTGAAATGGGAAAGAGTGGATATTGTGGAGGATGAGAGATTGGAATGGAGTAAAGACTTCAACAAGGCGATGTTGATAGACGTAGTTGAGGCGAGCGTCGAGGTGGAAGGGAGTTTGTTTCATCCATAGTGGTTTAAGACTTTTCCGATGCAAAACTAATCCTACTTCTATGTTAATTATTATCCACTAACTCATTTTTCTTCGTCTACGTGAGTTCGTGGCCATAGAAGATTTCCATTTTATAGTGGTTCATAGATAATCCATGTGAAAGAATGGTTCCTAATGAACAAATTCTTTTAAAAACTAGAAAGCCAACAAATGGCATTTCTAGTGACTACCATATTTCCTATCTATCACTAATACTAAGTATATCATATACCAATCTATAATTTACGTAATTAGAGAGTGAGACGTACCTTAGCCTTCAAGAGAAATTACTTTAAAATCTTCAAGGTAGCAAGCTTTAAGGATGAGGATTTATGGAAATCCTATATGAGTTCTTCAATTTGTTTGACGAAAGCCAAAGGATGCTTGTAGATGATTAACCTCGGAAGATATGATGATTTAGCCATTTGGTCCCCATCGTTTCATGGGTCCGAAGTTATTGTTTCCGAACATGTTTTGCATTTGATTCGAACACATGCACGGTGAACATCTTCCACATTGAGTAAAGCTTGGTTGGTGTGGATGATTCCACATTGTGTGATTAGTGTTAGAGTAATTTGGTCTACCTTGGTCTCTCCTAGGTTGAGGTGTTTTGGAACGAGGATGAGAGTTTTCCTTTCTTCTCGGAGGAGGTGTTTTAGACCTCATTGTGGGTTTAGTAAATCCGACTCCGGGTTTTAAGGAAGGTTTGTAAAAACGTTTTACCTCATCATCACTTGCAATAGGAATTTTAGTATTGTTTATAAGTATAAATTTTGGTTTTGAGTTTGGGTTTGATTCTATCAATTTTTCTTTCGACTCGACTTCTTGAGCTCTTACAAAATTTACTTGTTTGGTTTCGCTAGGTGACCCTTTGGTAAAATTAAATCCTAAACCGGATTTATCTCCGGAAGGTTTTTGAGAACTTATTATTTTCTTAAGTGAGTGACTACTATCATTAAATTGATTTAGCCTAGATATTTCTTTTCTAAGCTTCTCATTTTCAAACTTAAGGTCTTGACATAATTTGCATTCTTCATTTACTTCCTTACCTTTTTCTAACCTAGATAATTTATCTTTTAATTCTAGTGCTTCATTCTCTAATTCTATTTTAGCTTGTTTTAGAGTTTTATTTTTAGCCATGACTTTTAGTCCTATTTTGCATAGTCTACTATATTCACTATCTAAGTCATTTTCGTCTAATGATGATTGGTCATCACTAAAGTATTCGGTTTCGGAAAGTACCTCATTAGAAGCTTTAGCCATAAGGCACTTTTTGTCCTTTGTCTTCTCTATTTTTTATCATCTGCAACTTCGTCGCTATCACTCCAAGATCCTCCAACAAACACTTTTATTTGGTTTTGATCTCTTTGATAAGTTTTGGACATTCTCGCGACGAGATGAATTGGTATCACCACACTTAAAAGCATTTTCTTTCGTCCTTTGCATTTTTTGTCGTCCTTTATTTCTTTGGAAAGATTTTCTCTCTTTAAATGGTTGTCTTACAATCGCCTCAGTCTTCTTAAAGAATTTCTGAAGTCTCTTACGACCATGACGTATTCTTCATCTTCATCACTATTAGAGGTTTGAGCTATCTTCGTCACTAGTATTCCCTTTCTAGCTTTCATCCAAGGCAATAGATCTACTTTGGTCTCCTTTTTGCTTTTGACTGTTGTTGGGAATCTTTCTTAATTATTTCTATAAATCCCTTCAAATTGTCCAATAAGTTTTGTCCAAGTGATAGAGTTGTTAGATTCTTTGATCTTCAAATCCGCTGTGACTTTTTTTGCGCCTAGCCATTAAGATGCAATGCCCTCCAAGAAATTTTCCCTAACACAATTCTTTGCTCGAAAAACCTTTCATCCAAGGTGCTTTTAGACTAATAATAATAGTGTTTAAATTAAGCAAAAGGCATTATTTATTGATATCACACTTCAGGAATTCATGAATAGTTCATATTTTGTACAAGAGGATCTATATTGTTAGCTTTGACTTGGATTATTACTGATGAGTGATTAACAAAGTATCCCAAATTTTCTTTTTGCGGTTTTTTACTCATAAAAAATTCTTTCATATACTTTTTCGTGGTAGAAGTATTAAAAATTACCATTTTGCTTCATTATTGTTTAGCAATTTCTTTTTTAAGATCATCGTTTTGTTTATGAAAAGGTACAATTTCATCCTTTTTAGTTTCAGGATTATTTTGGATAGGAGGAAAATCACCATCGGTAATAACATGCCAAAGATCTAGATCTTTTGACTTCACATAGGTTTCGAATCTATTTTTCCAATAAATAAATCCATCACTTTTCAAAATAGTGTGTGGTCTTTTAGAAAGATTGCCTTCAAAATCTTTTTTCCGAATTCCATAGATCGATTCAAGTTTTTTAAGATACAAATTTATTTTAAATAATCAATGTTTAAGTGTGGCTCTTGAATACCATATGTCCGAAAAAAAATAAAAAAAAAACTAAAAAAAAAAAAAAAAACTTTATAAGGGGGGTTGAATAGTTTAAACGGCTTTTATTTAAAGGTTTTTAAATTTTTTGTAAAATTTAGATTCTACTTTTTTGTGAATTCAACACTTGCACAATATGAACAATATACTTATCTAAACAATTAATAAAATGATATGAGAAAGTAATGTAAGACAAGAGATAAGAGTAAGAACAATCAAACCACAACGTAAGGATTTATAGTGGTTCGGTAACGAAGCACCTCTTCGCCCTACTCCACTCCCCGAGCACCAAACTCGAGAGTTTTCTTCACTGTGTCAACAAACTCTCTTATGACGGAGAAAATCGTACACAACATTGCTTACACCGATTAATGACACAAAGCTAAATGTTAAGTTCTAATCTTAGCTAGAACCAATCTATCACAACACAACTTCACGACTTCTTCACAACTTCACGACTTCTTCATAACTTAACTTCACCACTCTACTTATATCACAACTATCTAACCCTACTTGGTAAGATCACCACTAATTAACTGTACTTACAAAGATCCCTAAGATCTAGCTACTACACACAAATATCAAATATATAATTGATTTACAAATATGTGATATGGTTGCAACAAGATTGCAATACACACTTGAGGTGTAATACTTCTTTACTTTATGATGAAAGTATTCTTCTCTTGCACTTGATGAATTAAGCTGGGATCACTTAGAAATAAATCTTTATGATTAAATGATCAAAAGATTTTAGAGAGGATATGTGGGCTGTTTTGAGCAGAAAGAATGAGTGCAAAAGGTGAGAAAATTGTGGGGAACATGTAGGTTCCATGATCATTCAATCACAACCTTAATTATGATATGTAGAATCAAGATGCAAGAAATTAAAGACTTTTATTGATGAAAAGAGAGACAAAACCATCAAAGGAGGCTATACCTAATCTGACAATGTATTGATGTATAATGGAATGTCTTACCCTAAGAAAAAAAAAACAGAGTATAAAAAACTCTAAGAGGGGCCTGACTACGTAGGCTTTTTTGTGGGCCTTTTTTGGCGGACATTTTGTATTCAACGACCGTTTACATTACAATACATTAACTAACGAGCTATCAAACGTCGTCTAACTTCGAGTGACCGAAACTTCTTTGTTAGACTTCAATTCTTTGTTTCTAACAATCTCCCCCTAGGAGAGGTCGCTCGAGATATGCACATCTTAATTGTAGATTTCAATTCTTTTCCCTCGAATCCAGCAGCGCTAATTATTTGAGTTCTAGCATATACTGCCAGTGTCTTCAGCTCGTAGTCTTTTGGGTTCTTCACTTGATGTATTTGTGCTTCAGTAGTAATCCAATCTTTGAAACTTGATCTTGATCTTTAGAACTTGAATTTACCTTGTTTTTGATAAATTGATCTGATCTCTAGAACTATTGATTACTTGTTTTGATAACTTGATCTTGATCTCTAATTTCTTGAATTAACATGTGGATATTCTTCAATTTGACATTAGCTGAACTTAGGTCCGACATGCTCAATAATTTGTTGTAATCTTGAAAGCTTTTGTGAAATATTTCTTCATTCTAGATACTCATGACTTTTTAACATTTGAAGTAGGGACATTGTGAGAATTATGAGGTGATGCGGAAAGCTTTGTAAACTCAGCTTTCTTAATTTCTTCAATCTTGGGGTAGTTGAGCATGTGTCTTCAAAAACAGATTCCTTTGAGTCGCCCTTTGTTATTTTCAGATAGTCACCAAAAAATTTGTTTATATAAAAAATTCAATTCAATGTGTTTTTCTAGTAACACTGAGAGTTTTATATTTTGAAAGGGACCGAGTATAGACATACTACACCTGGGTCGGATGTCACATTAACTCTCTGATTCCATGAGGATCGATGGTTACAATACGAATACTGCACCTGTGATAAGATAGATTCATTATAAGAACCTCCTTGACAGGTTTTCCAGCTCAAACCCTTTAAGTCCTCCAATACTGAAGTACCAGATTCCCGTATGCTTGTTGTTCTCTAGACCAGATGTACGTAGACTAACACACTAATAACATTGCTACTACTAGAATGGTAAAGAGTGAGTCAGTACAGTTACTATCTGTTGACTATACTGTATAATTCGTGTTTAGTATAACCTATGTCTAGATGCTTCATTAGGCTCACTTGCAAACATAGGGTCGAACCTCTAATACAATTAATACCGTAGAATCCTATGGCAAAAAATATTTAAAAATAGTCAAATTGTGATGAAATCGTTTGAACACAATGAAAGTTTTGCAAAAGACCACCTAACTCAGGTCAAAACTTAGCATTAACCATTGTCAAGTCACCTTAGAATCATTTGATGGAAAATTGTTGATGATGTTTTGAAAGATATCTTGAAAGATATGAAGTTGCCGTCCATGGCAGATCATCAAACTCATATAAGGATTTTTGGTAGAGACTAGTCATTCACACTAGTGGATTACTGTCCCAAGATAAGGTGATTAGTATTGCGGACGAATACCCTATTGATATAACATCTCATTCCTGCCTTACTCACGATTCACTTTCTAATCATGAAACAAAAGATCGTTATGAATTATCAAGATCTTGTGTAGAAAACAAAAGTTTTTGGTATCGTTGACTTGTGAGTATATTAAAACCTTTGACTCCGCCTACACATGTGCATCGTTATTCAAAAGATGTTTTGCACATGCAAGGATAGGACTTAGCTTTTGAATCAATCGAATCTTTAGTTATCATTCTTATTTTAAGTCACATTTTCTTCCCCCGATCAAAAGTATGCAAACTTATTATAATGGTTTTGATCTAGAATGACATAAAAATGTTTCGGCGATCCCCTCAATCATTGAGGTGAGCTAATTGAGCACAAATATCAAGTGATTATTGAAACAAGATCGAAATTATACCGAGACAGGAGTGAGAAATCAATCTGTCGAGACTAGGTGTGGCTCGTTTCAACTTTCAGTAATTAATCAGCAACTGTGTTCAAATGCCTACAAAACTGATAGAATAATGATTCCGCTTCCCCTCAAACAATGACCCATTTTTTATTTAAAGAGCTATAGTAAATGTCTAAATAGTAACCCCGAACATGTTTGATAAATCAAATTGATTATAATAAAATTGGTCGGTGTCATAGACGACTTCTCGTGAAGTGATCACATCTTTTAACTGAGTCAACTCAGTTTCTAAGGCCTGCTTATCAAAGCTACCTACATGGTCCTAACATTCAAATTCCTCAGGACAGTTGATGTTGAGTTTGCAACTTCCTGATAGAGTCGTCATTCCCTTGAAGCTGTCCCTTTAAACTAATTAAATTTCAAAAACTGTATAATCTGCCGTGAGTGTAATTATCACACCGTTTGGTTTTTTAAAGCACTCTTTATAAGTTTGATATTTAACCTGTAAACCATATGTGTATTTTGTATAAAGGAACATCGTTGTCTGACTCAGCAAGCATACAATTGCTGGTTTAAAATCTCAGCTCAAGTTCTATACTCTGAGTTTACTCCCTAACGCAATTCTAACTAAGTTCCTCGCTAAGGGGCCTATCTCTATCAGAAGCAAGCACAATAGAGCAGATATCTTTTGCTATACTGTCAGTAATTAAGCACTCATTTTAAATCAAAAGATTTTTTTCTTCTAATTTGCAATTCTTTTTCTCAAGACACTACTGCTCATGACCTTATCCACTCAACAAATTCCGTCTGAACTCGTTACTTCATTATCAAGATTTTTCATCTAAGATTTGTACAAGTTCTTTAACGGTTCGTAAGAAGGTATAACCCTGTTCATTAAAACACACACACACACACACACACACACACACACACAAAATGCCATTCCCCTTGTTCATGGAATGTGGGTGTTGTTCTTTGTTTTATTATTGTTTCAAATGCTAGAAAACGTTATTTGAGTTTGATTAACTGAGCGCGCACTTTACTTGGTGCTGGACGAGTATGGACAAAAGGAGTCACATGTTTAGGTGGATTACTATTCTAACTAGCAATTTCTTCAGCAGGTAACCAATAAACCTGTTCTTGGGATAGTTCCTTCTGAGGAAAAAAATGACTATACAAGGCATTAAGCTCAGCATAGTTTATGGGTTTAATTATCCCTGGTCTTTCAGACATCTTAGCTCTACTGGACTTCAGTACCCTGAACTAATGGTGTCTTCACTGTCATTCACTCTAACAGGGCTATGAGTGGTGTTTAAAAGCGCATGACCCAATCTACCAAGTAGGTCTGAGAACAACTTAGCTTGTTTAGAGGATCCACGATTGCTACTACCCAGAGCTGTTTTTTGTAAGTCATGTGTTGCTAGGTTAGGTCGTTTTGTTAACATTGGAATAGTTTGTGTTGGTTGTTGAAATCTTTGCAAAATTTCTGTTGCAACTTTATTAGCACTTTTTAAACAAACTATTTCTTCAAGGTACTTGTCCTCAAGGACCTTCTTTTCAGAAACAACCTTTTTACTTTCATTTTTCAAAGAGTTAATTGACTCAATGTTTTGAGAAAGTTTTGACTTTAGCAACACATTTTCTTCTTCAAGCTCAGCATTCTGTTTGTTACGTTGAATAATGGTCTGGTCTAAATCATGTTTGACTTTATTACGTTCTAGACTAACCATTTCTTGTTTGCATCTTCAAGCTCAGCAAAAGGAGTCATTAAACCAGCCTTTGTTCCTGATTAACCTTGTAGGTGTTCATCTAATTAGGTTTTCTCAAGGTCATCTAAGTATGGTAACATGGATATCTCACTGGGGGAGCAGAAAGATACCTTAGGCTTAGAACATCTATAAATTCGCTGTTAAAGTTGGTACTAATGATAGAAAATCGTATTTTCATCAATATCCCACATAACATCAGAGTCTAGGTTTTCTTCTAGGTGCCAACTCGTTTGTCAACATATGATTCACATTATCAAAGATTGAATTTAGCAACGGTGTGTACCTCATTGACTATTGACTGTGTTGCACCATTGGTTCAAACTTATGGATGACAATTAGCCATGAAAGCGCTGCTTGCACGAGGTCCTTCATCCACGTCAGAATCATTACTCTTCCACATGTCTTACTTCGTAACATATGGTATGTCGTAATAGCCATTGGCTGATCATAAGACTGTATCATTCTACATCCGCAAGGAGTGCTTCGGCTTCAGCATCTAAAACTGTTCCATTTCTCCTTAGCTTCCCATTAACAGCATCTTATCCCTATAAAGTAACTGAGTTTATTCCCCCCCCCCCCCCCCCACCCCCCCCCTTGTTTTTTTTACTCTCTTTTTCTCCTTACACTGCCTAGATACATGCCTTTGTCCATGACAGTTATAGCATATCACCTTCTTCCCTACGTTGTCTGTCATTTGCCCATAGGTGTTGATACCTTTTTATGCAAGTTTATCTCAGGTAAATTAGCATGTTTATCTCAGGTAATTGAGCAAGTTGCGGTACAGAGTGGCATGGACTCGAAGATGGCTGAACTGTTATCATTCAAACATATTGTTTTAGATTTTGGGACCTGCATTTTGTAAAAACTCTGATTATAATGAATGATAACTAAAATTTTCTAACAACGTCTCTTTTAAAGTTGTTTTCTATGATTATGATTGTTGTATCCATGAAGTAATACCCCAGATTAGCTTCCGCTGCTATATTGTAAAAATGGGGGTGTTACAGATTGGTATCAGCGCCATGGTTATAAAGAACAAGGTCAAAACCTTAACTATAACCACATTTCTTTTCTAGCCATCAAAGTCCTCCGTGCCACTACATTCCGGATCAGTATGTAAAGATACATAACTATTATACTATATTATATCATAAATAACTTATGTTATTTACAACTGGGTTGTTAACAGAACGATGTCTTCTCCCAACCACTCTACTTCCGATCTTGAGGATGCTTTTTCCTCTATGAATATTCTTAACTATACTTCGGTCTCATCGGATTATTTCCCAGCTTCATCAGGAAGCAGTTCTTTTAACTCTTCGGAAAACTCTACAGATAATATGATCCCACCAGTATTCTCATCTTTCTACAATAATCCTTGTTTGAAGGACGTACAAGCATTTTATGCTAAGGAATTACCTATTTCATCACCAGATCCTATTACTTCACCAGCTATTTTGATTCCATCTCCGGTATTCCACCGTCATTATTATTTGATCCTCGATATTTCTCTGTTCCTGAAGAACTATTACCACCTAAGAAGCGAATCCATTCCCTGGGATGTCAACTGAGGTAAATCTTCTTATCAATTGATCACTTGTGGGAAAACGAACAAAGTAGTCATGAATTGACTCATTTCCTATTGGCCACAAAATGTCTTGTTATACATCAAACAGTTCTTCCTTCTGTTGTTGGAGAGACTTTCCCGAACCTTTCATTAGAAGCTCTACATTGTCCCAAATCTCTTTCCCAGTACGAGTTTGGTTTAGTATGTTGAATACATGTCTTGGGAGCCCTTGACTGAGAATGTGGTTGCTGAATATCAGCTTGTTCTTTTTGTTCTTAATTCAGTAAAACTCGTCATCCCGCTTGTCTCTCGTCTACTTGATACTTGCAGCCCTTACACTTGACCTTCTGTTCACAGTATTTGAGGATGCGAGTAGGTCCGTTTTAGAATTGATATCCAATTAACTTCCAAAGAGGTTTCACTACGAATGTTACCTCTCTGTACGATTTCTCCTCGATGCGTAGTCACTTTCTACCAACATGGGAGGACGATTGTCCGTACCCGTCCCACGAATGTACCTCTCTATATGAACTCTCCACGATTCGTAGTCAGTTTCTACTAACATGGGATTGTTGTTATGTTTGATTTGTGTTTAGTTTGATGTTGTTTGATTTTTTTTGTTCGGTTCACAAAAAATCAACTCGTTCGGTTCATTATGAAATGGCTAGATGGGTTTGTTATAAACTTGCTAGTTCGGTTGATGAGGTTTGTGACAGGTTCGGTTATCAAAGAGGTAGACTAGATTAGTTGGTCTTTGAATTCCACTCCTTCGGTTCAAGAAGCAATATACTTGTTCGGTTGCCTTAGCTTGAACTAGATCGGTTGTTCTTGGTTCGAACTCGTTCGGCTCTTGAGTGTGAGTAGCTCGTTCGGTTTGAACTGGTTTGGTTGTCACGATCGTCCTTACGTCTTTGTACTTTGTCTTTTATCGAACCAACAAAAATTTCACTCGTCCTTGTATTCTAAATAAATAGATCTTGGTTCCCTCTCTTTTTCAAGATCGCCATGAATAATCAGTTAAAATACAAGAAATCGCTGCAAGGGTTTATGATTAGCATGAACAAGCAAAAGATATCATGATCCAATCTACAAAACAAGATCAATACTTGGTTTTTTTCATTTTTTTATCCGAACCAAAAGAAAAGAAAAAAATATCACCAAAAAAAACTAGATCAAGACTCTATTTTTTTGTTTATTTTTGAACCACCAAAAAAAACTGCCAAATCCTTAATTGCTAACGAGATGGTTATTATGATATTAGATCTAAAATTAAACATCTATGATCAAGTATGAAATGGCAAACATTAGAAAATTCGATCCTACTCTGTTTTTTTATGAAACAAAAAAAGGTCTAAAATACTGAGATAGAAAAACACATACGAAATTCATATGTTCATGCAATCTTGTGAGCTCTTGATACCAATTGTAGGTTCCATGATCATTCAATCACAACTTTAATTATGATATGTAGAATCAAGATGCAAGAAATTAAAGACTTTTTCATTCGCTTGGAAAAGAGAGACAAAAACTCATTAATAAAGGAGGCTAACCCTATCCTTTGACTGTTGTATCTGTGTGTATAATCGAATGTGCTTTACCTAGAAAAAAGAATAAAACAAAGAGTATAAATACCGACTAAGAGGGGGTCTGGCCTATGTAGGCTTTTTTTGTGGACTTTGCGGACTTTTTGCTCAACGGGACCCGTTTATATTACATTACATTAACTACGAGCTATCAAATGCGTCTTACTTCGAATTGTGACCAAAACTTCTTTATTAGACTTCATTCTTTATTTCTAACAGATAAAGGTCTAGTATTTATGGGACAAAACTAGTCGGGGCAGCGTCTACCTAGGGACGTGCTCCCACTTAAATATTGGTGGGTTGGGTCCCCTTAATTTTTAGGGTGGGCTTGGGTCCGGACCGTGTATTTAAGGGGGGCGCCAAAAGACTTGGGCTTCCCCCAGTTTGTCTTGCTTTTGTGTGGTGCGTGAATTTTTTGGACTTCGCTCTAGACCGTTTTAGGTTCGAAAAATTTTGAATTTCAAATGTTTATTTTGCATAAAACATTTCTTTTAATTGTTAGAAAATGTTTGGTAATGTTTCTAAAATTGTTTTACAACTTTTTATAAAAGTGTGGAGGTTGAATTAAAAATTTCCTTGGATTCATAAAATGCATTAAGCATTTATTTATTCATACCTTTAAGTGATGTATTTGTTAAAATAAGAATTTACTACTAATTACTTGTTTACATTTAATTGTACATTAAACATTTTTATATTTTGTGATTATCAAAACGTAAAGATGTGAAAAATATTTGTAATGTTTTTACGCATTATATTTTATCAACAGTATGCAAATCTCTTGCTAACTTAATATCTGTCACAAATTACCCCACTCAGGTGGAAGACTGTTTAGAAACTTAGTATTCACTTGAACTGGTTGCATTGTCATTTGAATGATGTTCATGTCATTGATGAGTAGAGGAAGCTGTAAGTAATACTCACGTTTTTGCTTTGACAATGATGTGCCTTGCATAAGTAGCTTAACTCTGTCCCATATCTCTTTGGCAACTTTGTGATGATTGATGAGAGAGTAAACATCTGGTGGAAGACCTTGAAGAACAATGTTGGTAGCCTTGAGATCACAATCAGCTTAAAGATTTTCTTTGTTAGATAACTCTTCATAAGTCTTAGGTCTAACAGTGCCATTCTCTTGTTCAACAGTAGGCCAGATAAGTGGACCGTTTTCAACTGAGTTAAGTATTATCTGTCCATGATCTTTACCTTGAATGTAGAGTTCCATACAACTTTTCCAGGATTCATACATTGGTTTCTCAAGCATAGGAGGACGGTTATCAGCACCGGCAACAATTATGAATTCAACGGGCTTTAAACCGTTATCGTATACCTCTAAACCCTAATTCCATGAAAGGTTAATATCTAAAGCGAATGTACAAGCTACTAAAGCATATATACAAGTCATATAACATCTCATTTGAAAATACTTTCCCTCCAAAATAAGGTACAAGTCTTTTAAAGTATAATTTTCAAGTCATAAATGCATGATGTCCAAATAGCCGTTTTACCTCTGTTTTCAAGAATCATGTATAATCCATCAAGTACAAGTTACAAATCATAGTCAAATTACTCTCTTACATTCTATAATCATTCATTTCTGTTTTTAATAAGATTTCATGGATATGAAACTAGATACCTTAACCGAGCATATACTTAACCATGACCGTTTCTTGTTTTTTATCCATCATAAACCTTAAACCATACACTCAAATAAGTTGTATAACTTATTTTTAATCCATGACAATCAATTAATCTTTATTTCATAATTTCATTTCATGTTTAGTAAAATATGAAAATCCGTGAAACTCTAACCGTACCTAAATGATCATTTACCGGTTTACTCATTTCTAACCATTTTAATCCCGAACAATCAACCAAGTGCCATTGTAAACTCATAATATGAGTTTACAATCCATTATCTATCATTTTCCTAGCAATGTACAAAAGTTAGAAACCTAGAAAACCCTAATGAACTCAATACATGCCCTAAATGGAACCCGTGGCTTAATCACTCATTTTCAACCCAGTTTAACTTAAACCACCAATCAATTTTCAATGGTAATCCTTAATACATGGCTAGATCATGATTCTATTCATCTTTGATCAATTCACACAATTATAAGCTCAAAATCCGTAAGGAAACCCTAATATGCCTAATTGAACCGAGAACTATCTTACTCATTTTGGACCCATTTTATACCAAAACCACTTGGAATTTTGTTATTACTTCTTATCACAAACCTTAGAACATGTTTTCTATCTTCTTATGATCATGCACAGAAATATTAAGCAAGGAAAGAGTTCGAGCTCTAGAAGGCTAAAATAAACCGCGACCCGATTTCATGCTATTTTATACCCCATTTTAAAATTCTTCCAAGTGCAAGCACATCAATGACAAGCTCCTTATTTACTCCTAAGCCAGCTTATTCACTCTTTTAACCTTTCTTTTGGTCTCAAACTTGGCCACAATCCTTTTCCTCTACATCAGCCGCGGCACAATGAGGGGTTTCCACCTATCCAAATTGAGTCTCTAGCTTGATTACTCACCACTTATCCCTTCCATGGACTCTCCACATCAGCCCCCATGTGTCCTAGATTAGAATCAAAGAACCCTTAGTCACCTAGATGATTTTCAAGTATAAATAGAGGCCATATCCTTCATTTCATTCTCATCCCCCACTTGTTCCTCTTCTATACCCAATGAGCAAACCTTCTCTGATCCATAGTTATCACTAGAGATCATCTAAGAAGATCATTCAAGCAAAGCTTTGAAGATTCAAAGACCCGAAGTGAAGAAACTAGGCGTACGAGCTCATTTTGACCCAAACGACCCATACGACTCCATTTTTGCTCCTCGAAGCTCAAACCCAGGATCATGATCATTATTTTTACTCCATATGATCCTATTATGACCCAAGATCAGAATCAAGAGAGTATTTGAAGCCTTGATGCCCCGTTGTCCATTTTCTAGGCGTACGAAGGAGTGAAAAGGACCCCCATTTCAAACACGTTCTTGATCAATTAGCTCAACCCTGGTTTTAAGGATTAAATTTGGCTCTATGCTTTCATAATGTTCATATGATCTAATATGCTCTTGTTAAAGTGGTCATAACTCAATTCATGATCATATTCATTTTGATCCAAAAACGTACTCCGAATCCCTAATTTTTCTGGGTTTTTTTTAAAACTAAATGTTATTCTGGTTAAATGCTTGTTATAATCCATTCCTAACATGCTTATTATTGTTAATCTAACCTTTTATTGATTATTGAAGGAATTTGATCTTAAAACCGCGCGTTTACTGTTTTGAAACCATAATTTTATCCCGTTTTGCTTCTAGAGTTAATTGAATCGTTATTTTGATCTGCGTTATGTTAAACCTTCATATTTTGCTTATTATTAACAAGCTATATCCTGCTATATCATTTATAAACTTAAAATAAGCTGCTTGGCATTTTGGATTTGTTTTGCTATATTATTCCGATACAAGGGTATATATCGTAACTTTCGAACTCTATAAAACTTAAAAGGAAATGAATTTGTCATTTTATCAAAGTTATAACTATAGGGGTCTATCATGTCACTTTTCAAAGTGCAAGGTTACTTTGTATATCTTTTAAACTAGAAGGACCAAACTCGTAAAAGTGCAAATCCAAAGGGTATATTTTGCCATTTTTCATCTAAGTCTAAAATGTAACTTTTTAAAAAAATGTATTAAACATGTTAATAACTTACAAGAATAACTTTATTAACGCTTCTCGTGCTTCTCATTTCCAGATTATTGTCAAAACGCTTAAAACCGATTTCATGTATCACCATATAGGGGAGGCTTATATTAAGGGGTTTATTTGGTATTACGTTCCCCTGCTCACGGAGTTGTGGGTTACGATTTAAAGTGCCCTAGACTCTCAAATGTTTTATTGTATGACTTTCTGAATTATGATGACTCAGATCGGTGATACAATAATTCCAAAACTTTCCAATCAAACTCATAACATATTGGGACTCTCTGAACCCCCCCCCTAAAGTTCTAGAGTACTATCTAATCTAAGACCTTGACATATTTACTCAGGTTGCGTGGACGGGCTGTTTACTGATCATTTGTATATCACTCCTTCCTTTAAGATTGTGATAAGGTCGCCCGCTTTCATTTTGGAATATTTATTACAACTACTTAAGGTGAAGTTTATAACCTCGCCTTTACTTATTTACATGTTTTATAAACCCGCTGAGGGGGGAATAACATGATTGTTATCAAACTTCTTTTATATACTGTTTATCTTCATACAAATGTGTTACTTTTCATAGGACTTATGAGTTCATAACCTCACATACTTTATAAACCCGTGATACCTACTATAAACCATGAATGCAAGTGTTTTCTAAACTATATGCTATCCTGATATATTATTGCTAAGACATGAAATATTATTTGGGTAATATCTCCCAATATCTCTTTAATATCTCTTTGGGTAGTATCTCCTAATATCTCTTTAATATCTCTTTGGGTAATATCTCCCAATATCTCTTTAATATCTCTTATGTGATTCATGAGTTTAGGGTAATAATATTGTTCTCCATGATAATAATGTTCTCCATGATAATTATCCCTGCAATACCAATATTTCCATTTTGATAATGTATTTAACATATTACTTTCATAACCTATGAATTCACTAACATTGTGTGAACTTTTAGCAGTTTATTCTCAGGTAAATGAGCAACTTATGGACGGAAGTGGCTTGGACTTGAAGGGCTTAAAAACTTGTTATCATTCACATTTTATGTTTCTAGATTTTGGGACCTGCCTTTGTAAAACTCTGATTTTAAATGAATGATAATGTATCTTTTGAGTCATTTTCTATGATTATGATTGTTGTATCCATGAAGTAATACCCCAGATTAGCTTCCGCTGCTATATGTAAAAATGGGGGTGTTGCATTGATAAACAGAAGACATGTCCTGAAAAACTATTTTTGTTATTTTTTATTTTCTTATTTTTATGGTTTTTGTAGGTTTTATATTTTTTGTATTTTCTTTTTTCGTTTTAGCTATATACATATTTACCTAGGATATAGGAGGACCATCCTTTACTCCTCTTCTCCTTCCTGAAGACGTTTAAGAGTTTCCGAAGACATACTCTTCATACCAAGACGCGGGAGTAGAAATTCGATCTCTTGGTAATGCTTTGTTAAATATATCCGCGAGCTAATAATCCGTCATCACGAAGTACAATTCAACTACGCCTTTCTCAACTTGCTCTCTTATAAAATGGTATTCCTATGTCAATGTGCTTGGATGGGGGCTGGACCATTAATTTCAGCAGGAGTGGCACTGCGATTGTCACAATACAAGGGAATCTTATTGAAGACAAAGCCGTAGTCTGTAAGCTGTGATCTCATCCAAAGTATCTGAGCACAACATCCAGACATGGTAATGTATTCAGCCTCTGTTGTTGAGATCGCAGTGCTCTTCTGTTTCTTTGATGACCAGCTGACTAGTTTATCTCCAAGGAACTGAGCACTTCCTCGGACGTATCTTCTTCGTTTGTATTGACATACCTGATGGTCGCATTGCATAGGCGTTAGTTTGCCATAGTGTGTCTTTTCGGATACAAAGGACCCCAATTAATGGTCCGCTGAGATTCGAAAGACCTGTTTAGTGCTTCAAGGTGCTTTTTGGTAGGCGAAGCCTGATACCTAGCACACATGCATACAGCGAATACAAGGTCGGGTCTGCTGGCAGTGAGATACATTAGGGAGCCGACCATACTACGAAATGAGTACTAAATCAAATGGAATCCCTAAGGGGTCCTCATCCAGTTTAAGTCGATCCACCATGGGTGTATCAAGGGTCACACGAATCTAGTCCCAAATTTCTGTAATATTTCAAGGGGGGGGAGCAAATTTTAATTGATTAATAAATAATGCCTCCGAGATTTTGAGAAAACTTGTAAACTAAGAATAAAAGACATTTGCCCTCATTGACATTTGAATTTAGATACTCATTCATCAGAAAGTAATGATTTGGGTCGGTCGAGCAAAAATAATATATTCTACATATATTTTGAAACAAGAAGAATATTGTTTGCCTAGTTTTCTGACGTTGATTAGTGTAGGATAACCGCACCTTGGAAATTTATTTCCGAAGAAATCGTGACAATGTATCATATCACGCCCGAGAGCTTGTTTAATTGTATAATAGCATCTTCAAAACGATAAACAGTGGCGACAATGGTTGAATCAACGAAAACCTCTAGATGTTAACATAGACTTTTCTTTAATTCGCCATTCAGAAATGATATCTTTACATCCATTTGATAGATGGTCATGTTTTTACTGGCGGCATTGGCGATGAAGATACGAATAGCCTCGATACGTGCAACCGGTGCAAATGATTCCTCGAAATCAATGCCCTCCTCTTTCGTATCCTTGGTCTTAACCCTACACCCCAAGCTTGTTCTTTAGAGATCCTCCGTACTTAGTTTATCTTTGTAAATCCACTTGGAGCAATAATCATGACAAAGTCTGGTTGAGGTTACTAATTCCCATAACTAGAAGACGATCAATTCGTAAATCTCATTTCATAGCTTGAAACCAGCAATCTTCAGTAATTGCATATTTGAAGTTCTTTGGTTTGACTTTTAACAGTACAGAGTTATACAAGCACCATAAGGCATTAGTTGCCAGTTGTTTTCTGGTGGATACCGGCCGAGAAGGATTGCTAATAATATTATCTAGCGAGTGATCTTTGCTCCATAACCTGAGATGATGAAGTGTTTGAGAGACATAAGGAGATTCTGCTGAACTAAGATCCCCGGATGATGATGCTTTAGAACTAGGTTCCGGAGCAAATACGTTTATGAAGGGATGATTGTCAACAGGAGCAAAGGGATTGTCTTCTATGAGAGTAGATTCAGCTGCAACGCCTTGATGTAAACTTGGAGATTGTAATGCTGAAGATGACGATGAATGACTTGGAGAAGGTGCATCTTGATCAATGGTGGTAGATGAAGGTGTACTGGCTGAATTGATTGCGACTGAAACTGCTGGAGCAGGAGAGACCGGTCTTTCAACACGAGGAGGTTTCATGTATTCATTGAACATTGGTTGGAATAAAATATCCAGTTCTTTATTTGTGGGGGGTACATAAGGTGCTGCAGAAACCAGATTTGATACGAGCCCTGAATTTATTTGTCCAGGAGTCAAAAAAGTAGGAGCGGGTCCTGTACTGAGTTGCACAGGAGCCATTTGCTCAGTCAGCTCATCGAATTGAACGTGAATAGTTTCCATGATTCGTCGGGTTCTCTTGTTGTAGATTCTATAACCTTTCCTGCTTGGTGCATCGCCACGAATAAATTCAATATCACCGTGTTGTAATTTTCAAGATCTTCGCTGTCATTATGTAGGGTATACAAGAGCATTAAAGACATGGAAAAGGTAAGATCAGGTTTCTTATTCATGCACCAGTTCATATGGGGTTTTATCATGACGGGTGTGAATGAGGGATCGATTTTGGGTGTAACAAGTAGTCGCCACAGCTTCTGCCTATAAAAACATCAGAGCCTTGGAAAATATCAGCATTGTTCTAGCAGCCTCTACTAAGAGGTTACGGTTTCTTTTTTTCCCCCCCCCACTTTTCCGTCTTTCGACTACGGCGTTCTGTGTGGAGTCCTTGGAACTGTTCTTTTGGTGAAAATGCTGAACGTTCATAATATGCAGTCAATCTTTATTGACATATTATGTGCCATATTGGTTCGGATGTATCTAATTGTTTCTTGTTGAGACGACCTAGTATTTGCTTTAGAAATTTGATGATGACCTGGGGGTTTCATCTATTTCGATCTCAAAAACTTAACCCAAGTAAATCGAGAATAATCATCTAAAGATGACTAAGATGTATTCTTCCATTAATTGTTTGCACTGCATAGGTTCAACATAAATCATATGAAGGGTATGAAGAACTTCCAAGTTGGTGTTTTCGGTTTTTGGGTTTTTGGGTATGCTTTTTGCTCTTTTCTAGTTAACATGCAGAGCACATATGATCTTTCTCAAACTTCAATCTAGGTAAACCTCTGACTAAGTCCTTTCTTGCAAGGTCTTTGATGATACCAGTGTCAAGTGGTTTAAAACGACGATGAATAACCTTGATTTGTTCTTGAGGCCTTAGACAACAGGAAATATAGGAGTGGATTCATTATCTCTTCAACTAGTAGTGTACAAGTTAGATCCGCAAGAACCTTTATCAATTTCAAACACCATCATCGTATCTCGAAATAAAAAATGAATGTTTCATGAATGCAACTCCAGATCAGATAACGCCTAAAATTATCCGTCAGAGAAAAATAAAAAACATAAAACAAGGATTTGTGTCCTAGTCCGTTCAATTGTATACCCTGGAATTACACTGTCACCAACACATAATCTCCTTAACCATAAAGCACCAAATATGTCATTCCCGAATCTAACTGTCTCCGATGAACTTTTTCATAAATTCCTGAGCCGTGAGCGATCTCCCGTCATATGTTTTGAATAGCCCAAGTCTAAATACCAAAGGATGAGTTCTGTACGACTGCATTTGAATAAACAGACGAGATGGTAGAGTTGTGAAAGTTTAGATCCCCTATTTTGGTTGGGTTCCTGTTGGTTAGATCAAGTAATAGGCCTGTTGTTTTGCTTAGCAGGTGCGACTTTGGGTTTAGTATCTAGTTACAGGGCTACTGTTCTCTAATGTGATTATTCTGCCCCGTGGGTCTCCATGGATGTCCAACATGGTATGCACTTTGCCTGTGAGCTTTCCCATACTTGCCTAACCTTGCTTAGGTTTCTAACTTTTAACTTATCCCCCCTTGCGCACATCATTTATGAATATTCTTGAATAGAAGTGGGTCTTTAAAGTTTGACAAGTAATATCAAACCACACAACACTTCTGATTTTAGAATTAAAACATTTGTACATGTATGGCAAAACAGAAATCAGAATTCGAATAGTATTCAGTACGCTTAGAGCTCCCTACTAGAATCACACGATTTTGGTCTTAAGTGTGAACTTATTTGTCTTAGGGCGTTATTCTAATTTCTTTCTTGTTAGCTCCTTTAGCTGGTGAGAGCCTATTTTTCTTGGTATTGCTCTAGGCTATAATCCGACTAGCATTTAACAGTTTACTCCTGTAGAAAAGAGGCACGATGAAATTAGTCCTTTTGAGTGTTCTGTTGCTTTACATGTTTGTGTGTGTTACTATTTGACGTGTCACATTGTTCGTCAAAAATAACTTGTTTTTTCCTAATTAGAAGGGTAGGAGCCTGCTTTTTATCTCGTTGATTAAAGGTTTTCAGACAAGTGCTAATCGCATATTCTAAGAGTTCCTGAGAGTGTTTAGTGTAACGGCAAGCAAAGACAGTTGATCTATCTAAGGGTCTTTCAACCTTAGCTTCCTCTACTATTTTGCGAAGGGTTTCTACACTTTCCTTAAGATGTTTGAGATAATAAAGATGAACTTACCTATTGTTCCTATTGTAAGGGGGAATTGGTTCAACATCTATAACATACCTACCGGGTGCAAGAACACTTGGTTTTATAGACTCCATAGTGTTGCATTTCAGATTTTCATGTATTTGAGCATTCAGATTCTCATTTTCAGTTAGCAAGGCCGTTGTCTGTTCTATATGCTTAGCAAGCGTGATCTTAATAGAATCATACAATTCCTTATAATGTTGTTTAACTTTTTCATTCTCTGCCCTAAAAAGCTCATTTTATTCTTGAAGAACGGAGACTTTTTCAGTTAATTGAGTGATCTGAAAATCTAAGGTTTCTGAAATTAAGAGTACGGTCTGCTTACTCGGGTCTCTCTCTAATATGAGAGATTTGCGTTTTCAATTTTTTGAAGACGTTGTCCTTTCCTTGAAGGGAAGCTTCCATTTTTCCGATTACAAAGACTGAGTCAAAATCAGGAGTATCTCTAGCGGGGGTTGATGGATTATTTTTAAAACTTTCTTTAAGGTTTTAATACTTTAACTGCAGGTTTAAGTAATTTACCTCAAGATTGGAAAACAGTTTAACTAACTCATTATGATTATCTTTTTGAATCTTATCACGTAAATTTTGAAAGCTTTGATTAAGTTCCAGACATCGTGCCTCCAACAATAGGGTGAGCATCATGCATTTCAGTAAAATCTAGATACATGAAAATCAGAATTCGTTGTTGCAACAGAAAAAACTTCTTTGGAAAGCAGGAGCAATTAAATTATCATGTGCAATAAGAAGGTTTTTCGTTCAATCTCATAGGTTTACTCTCAACAAGTTGTGGTCAATCCTCAGCTTCCAATTCTTCAAAAACATCTTTCATTTCTTTAAATTTTTAGTTAGAGCCTTTTGATGCCTCAAAATGTTCTTAAGTGTTTTAAAAATGGAGATGGACCTCGTGAGATAACATTCCTTGGTTGTTTAAAAAACCCTTTCCCCTTCAGTGAGCCTTGTTGTGTATTCTCTTTTTTTCAGTTTTTTCAATTCCAAAAAGGTTGTATGAGTGTAAAATTATTAATTTTACATGACTCTTTATTGCGAAGCAACCTAGGGACAAGGTTGAGGTTTGTATTTTATGGATACACCGTCAACGCTTTGATAGGTCTTGAGGCTGTGGTCTGCTTTTTGAGAGCTTCTGCTTTCATCTTGATAAGATCTTGAGACCCAAAATATTTGCTCAGGGTCAATTGCTTCTGTGGTGTGAGGTCGCTAGATAATCTCTTTCGTGTATCAGGTGGTGCAATCTTGACCTTTGATTCACTCATTCTGGGTCTTTCGTTTTGTCTTCATTGTCCCTCCTAGTGTGCTAAGCTATCTCTAGGTATCCTCTGTTGTTGTGCATATGGCCGGGACATGATTGTTTTTTGTATAATTTCTATGTCCGGTATATAGAGCAGGCTGAACTTGCTTTGCACGGGTGAGGCATAAAGGGTTCTTGTAGCCAATAGCTACCTTATTCTGTTCATTATAATAGGGCTTTGGTTTACACAACATGTGAACTGTTTGAAGAGACTGGTCTTGTTTGTATAATTTATCCTTGACCTTTTCTTTTAAAGCTTTCATGTCTAAAAATTCTTCAAGGTATTTGTTTTCTTTCTGTTTAAAATCCTTTTTCAAAGACGTAACTTCTTCTACCATTGACTTGTTATGGTTGATGGTAGAAGTAAGTTGCACTTTTACAGAATGAAGTTCCTTTTTCAAATTTTCTTCCTTAATATTACAGTCAGTGATAACTATTCTTAAATTGTTCATAATTTTTGTACTCTGTTGTTATTCAAACCTGGCCCGTCTTTCATACAGTTCAACTTGTTCCTTATATGTTGCAAGTTTAGCAGTTAATGAATTATCAACTACTGTGTTTCGTGTTGTGTCAGAGACGGATTGGGCATGCGATTCATGCATATCATTGAATATCATCATGTATGCATCATTTGGAAACCAAGGAAGTACTTACTTGTACAAACGGTACTGCGTTGTCCTTTAACATATGCTCATTAAGGAATCATATTAATATAACTCGTGTAATAGCATGCTGAACCATACAACGTAGGTTGGTTGTTACATCGTCATGCATCATCGTGTTCTTTATGAGTTTGACAAATTAGCAATCTGCTAGTGATCATGGTCGTGTACCTCAGATAGAATGTTTGAATCATAAGATGGACCAGCTTCATCATAAACAAGATCTACGGATGATAGATTAGCCATGAACATAGTTTGTGCCGTGGGAGCCTCATCAACATCAGAATCAAAAGCATCACAATCATCAGCTTGAAACACATTATCCACATTGAGTGCTAAGTCCTAAAACAGGTTGCTCATCCACATCTTCATCAATAGCGTTGTCTTGTCCACCTGCAATAACTATAAACTGTCTTCATCAATGCATCCATTCTCTGAGCTGCCACTGCAACATCTTATCTTTAAAGTATTTAGAGTTCTGTGGACGCTTGGGTTGAGTATGGTTCCTTGCTATGTGGCATATACCGTTGCAGTTGTAGCACTTAATCTGCCTTGCTTGACCTGGATTAGCATTCCCAACTCTGTTATGTGCTCCCCCGTAACCAGCTGTACCTCCACCCCGTGCATTGTTCCCCAGACCTCTATTCTGTCGACCCTAAACATTCTGAACCACAACTCTCTCGTCTTGAACTGTAGCTTTGGTTCCTTGTATTGATGATGTTCTGGAGTTTATTGTTTGTTTGAGGTAGATATATTTTGTCTGATTGGGTGAGTTAGGGCAAGGTGTGATGGTTAAATCTCAATTAATGTTGCTCTGTTGGAGTGAGTCTACGAATCAAGTTGAGTGTTGTCAGCAAAGTGTAGTGGAACATATGTGGATGGTGGAGTTGTAGATGATTGTGAATAGTGCTGCTGGTGTGAGACATTTGACATCAAAGCAAGTGGATCCACAGTGTGTTGAGTGAATCAATCCAGCATCATTTTGTTCTCATTGGCATGTGCCTCGTGTTGCTTCAGATAAGCATACAACTGATCATAGTTGGGTCCTCTATCTCTGATTGTTTCACTGCAGTTCAATTTACCCCATTTCAGGCATCAGTGTTGTTCACAAACTTGGAGTTCAGCTGCATTCTGGACATGGTCATCTTGATGTTCCGCATGTCATTGATGAGTTTGGCAAACCGGACATAGTAGTCGTGAATGGTTTCTCCTTTGTTCTGACGGAAGTGTTCAAAGTCATCATACAGTTGTGATTCACGGTCCTCTTTTGTTAATTCCGAACCTTCCAGGAGCATCTTCACATTGTCCCATATGTCCTTTGCATCGGTGTAATGATTGATAAGAGAGTAGATATCTTTTGGCAGCCCTTGAAGTAGAATGTTCGTTGCCTGAATGACAGGATTGTACCTTTCCTTATCTTCAGGTGACAAGTCAGAATAGACTCATGGTCGTTCTGGACCTAGATGTGGGGCACCTTCAGTCCCTTCAGCTAGTGTTTCCCGAAATGTCCCCATCTGAAATGGTCCTTCATCAATTGACTTTAGAATGTTCACACCATTCTCTTTACCCCGACAATACAGTCGAATACGTTGTTGCCATGATGCAAAGTCAGTCCTATCAAGCATAGGTGGTCGGGTATCTGAACCGGCACATTGGATGTCTTTCGAAAGATTAGCCATCGTAATAGATTGTGAAATGATTAAGTTGATCGAACAATGATTAGTGATTGTATGTTAAAAGTAGTGATTGATTGTGTGAAATGGTGAATTTTTGTAAAAGGTTGTTAGGATTACAGGTTGAAGAATTTAGTTCAAAAATCCAAAAAAATCAACAACTCGCTGGATGTAACTCGCTGGAAGAGAGTAGACAACTCGGTGGCAAGAAAGTAAATTGACAGAGTTCCTGTTCACAAGTCGCTAGAAAAAGATCTTCAAAAACCTGTAACTCTCTATGCTTAACTCGCTGGAAGAGAGTAGACAACTCGCTGGCCAGAAATTAAATTGACAAGATTCACAAGTCGCTAGAAAAATATCTTTAAAAACCTGTAACTCGCTATGCTTAACTCACTGGAAGAGAGTAGACAACTCGCTGGCCAGAAATTAATTAGACATAGTTCTTGTTCACAAGTCGCTAGAAAAAGATCTTCAAAAACCTGTAACTCGCTATGCTTAACTCGCTAGTATCCAACTCGCTACCTATAAGTCGCTAGATCCAACTCGCTACCTGTAAGAGAAGATAACTCGCTGGACTTAACTCGCTACCTGCACAAGACGACAACTCGCTGACACTGTACTTACTGACACACAGTGTACTATTCTGACAACTCGCCAGTACAGTGACTTAACTCGCTACGAAGAACTGCGAACAATGATCTAACTCGCTGGAATGAAAAACTTGGTTTTTCACCTAAAAACACCTAAAAATAACTGTTGGAATGTTTTTGCTTGGATTCTTTGCACAAACTTGGTACTAGAAGGCTATGCCATAAGCTATAAAAACATGAACTCCCCACCTTAACATCAAAAATGTCTAGATCAATGAAAACCAGAAAACAAGATATAACCTTTAAAAACTAACTTTTGATTAAACTAACCAAGAAAACGCACTCTACAAATCATAGCTAATCATCCCATTGTGCTCTGATACCATAGTAGGATATTGGAAATTTCATAAACACAATCGAAATGATGTGATTAGTGACTCGCTTCTTTCTCCACCACATATTTATACTACAAATAAATTCTAAATAATGTAATATACTCCTAATAGGGATCTGTAATCGCGAGACAATGAAATGGAAGCAAGTATAGAGAGTCTCCGGGTCGTTAGTCACTACGCGGCTTGAATTGAAAATTGAAAGACGAATTGATAATCGATGTTTGAATATGACAAGGAATGATTGGGCATGACACTGAATAAAGCAAATGCACATAAAAATAAGCAAGTAAATAAGCTGGGAACAAGCAATAAAGCTAGAAAATGGTAAAAAAACCCTAATAAACTTTTTTAATATGGACACAATAAGCTCAAATAAGGCTTAAGACAACAAATAAAGCTAAACATAATTCTAAATAAGCAATTCAAAAAGCAATTAAGCTAAATTAAGCAAGAAAAACTCAGCAGTACTAACAACAGTACTAACAGTACTAACTTGGAGTTAGTATAACTGCTAGCTTTAAGTTAGTACTGCTAGCTTTAAGTTAGTACTGCTAGCTTTAACAAAACACAATGAAACAAGAAAAGGTGCAATAGCCTAAACAGTCTATTTACCCATAACCCAAATAAGACTCAGTAATAAGAATATGCAACTAGGGGATTAAACTAGAATGGCAATTAAGCTAAAAAGCTACAAAACTGATACACTATTGATATTACTTTGAAAGGAAAAAAGCTTAATAGCTTAATCCTAAAAACAGTAAAGGAAAATGGTTTAATCTAACTCTAAAAAGCTTTGGAACTCTTAAATAAGAGAAATATTAAGCTGATAAGGAAAATTGATCACACCTCAGTACTAACTGTTTGTACTATCAGTATAACTTGGAGTTAGTATGCTAGCCTTTTAAGTTTCATAAAGTGAACTAGCGACTAAAATATGGTTAGTATTGCTTAGTTGAAAAATTCCCCGTAATGTTATCAAAAATCCATTTGTTTTTTTATTTTAAGCTGATTTTAATCCTAATTTATTAAAACAGATTATCAAAACTAACAAATATAACATCTTGATAAGCAGACTTAAATTAAGGAATGAGCACTTAATTAAGCTGAATCAATCTAAAAGTTTTAACTAAGCTTAATTTCCATAACAGTGTTAACTCAGACAGTGACAACAACTATTTTTCAAAATCTAACAATTACGCAAAATAAGCACTAGGACATCATGATTAAGCATAAATAAGCAATTTTAGGTAACATGTCAATATAGCACTCATAAGCAGTTCTGCAGTAAAAATAGAAAAATAAGAACAAGAGAAACTTACAACACCTTGCTCAAAAACAGGGCGTTAACCAAGAATTCAAGCTCTAACTTGTATAAAACAAAGCTAGTGAGAGTCAATAAGCCCATCCAGTACTGGCTTTACCCATATAGCAAGCTGTATTGGTGTATTTGAGAGTGCTGTTTAGGTGATTTTTTTCTTATCTAATTATCTTCTTAGGTTCACTTAGTTTAAAAAGCTTATAAACTAGCTGTATTGAGTGCTTTTGAACTCAAAAAACACAAATAAGAAACTTAACACTTGGAATTGTATTTTGACTTAACCTCAAATTTGCATTAAACTTGTAAGTGTTAACCAAAGTGATGAAAGTAATAAGCTGTAAAATAAGTTTTGATTAATAGAACTGAATATTATGCTAAGTTATATTAAAAAATAAAAACTAACTAGTTACTTCTAAAGTTACATAAATGACTCTATTTATAGCTTGAAGTCTTCTTCTTTGGGCTTGCTCAATGCTTCTTTGGAGAGACAAAAAACAAAGACTGTGCTTGTTGTGTGCGAGATTTTAAAATATAAATCCCAGCCTTTTTTATTTCTTTTGTGGCTTTTTGGAGTCAATCATAGCCATCAAAAATACTTGGAAATGGTAAGGGATTGCCAACATGGCACTTATACAGCTGGGGGGGGGGGGGGATAGAGGGTGGTTGAAATGATTTATCAAGGGTGTTGAGTGTTGTGCAGGGAGAAGGTATGGGAAGACATCCGCACATATGTACCTGGGTTTTGTTTTGGGCGGGAAGAATAGAGTTTGGGTAGGTTGGCAGTTTTGGCCCCTCCTCTCTTATAACTTCAATTCAAACTTTGCCTGGTTTGCAATTTCGACCCTTGTCTTTTTCTTTTGTAATACAACTTGAGGTTTGGCAGTTTTAGTCCCTCAAGTTGTATTTTCTTCATGTGGTTGACTTTAGACTTTGACTTGACTTGGTCTTTTCCATCCCTTGCTTGGTTTGGTTTGTTTTTGGCTTTCTTTTTGAATATCCGTTCCTGCACAATTCAAATGCAAAACATACAAATACAATGTATTTTTGGTACGTTTTTAGTCATTTAAGTCCGTTTTTAATGGAAAATGGTATGTGTAATTAAGCACATACCAAAATCTCCCATACTAAGGTATTGCCGTGTCCTCACGCAATGTTATGAAGTAAACACTCAAGAAAATTAAGAATCTCGAACCCCCTCGACTAATAACCTCGAAAAGTAGCAAAGTGTTCGTCAAGGGGAACTAAAGAATCAATAGCTTCGACAAGTCCCGTTTTCACCATTTTTTATATGTACACTAACTATCCCTAATATTTTTGGATTTTCCTCTTCTTTTTCTTTTTTAACTACTGTTTGGTTGACTTCCTTTATTTTATCAAACATTGGGATCATAGATAATGAGGAAAGCAGCCATTAGAATAATCTACGGATGTCCTGACGGATAATTCATCGTTCCGTTTTTCAATAGTTCCAAACCAATCAAATTTAAAAAGATCTATTTGTCAAATATAATCTAAACTGTTGAGCATAATACTTATGACTTGTGTACTTTTAACTCCCAACATGGATAGTTAGATTTAATGTGGGGACTCAAGTCAACTCATCCATAGATCATACTTATTTCCATAGTGTTATTAATTCAAGATGAATCAGAATCAAAGCAACACCTTATAGGACTTTGTACTTGATTTTAAAGCACCAAAAATTTAAGGTAGAAAACTTTTTGCAACATTTTATCAATCTTAATCATTAAGTTTCTTAACGATAGGATGCGTTGCTTAGTTGATACCACTACTCCGGCCTCGCTCCTAGTAGGATATCACAAACAACGGACGGTGTTCTTAATTTGAAAACCCACCCCGTTGCTAGCGTAGTGGGTAAATCACATTAACCCCCCCGAACCCTTTTTCTTCCTATATGGCCTAAGGATAGGTATCTTAGTTTGAACCTCTCACCTAGACCTCGTTTCTGGTGAGGATAATCAAACACACCAAATCCTAGATGTAAAGACGTCTTAGTTTGAACCCCCACCTCGGGGTTAGCGGAAAAGGGGATATCACGACACATCTTTTTACCTTGCTTCTATATGCTCAAATGTATGCTTCATTGGCATAATTTCAATTTCATGCATTTTTGCATTCATATTTCATTCATGCTCTTTGGATTTTAACGTTTCAATTTACTAAAAAACAGAAAATACCTTGCATTTAAAGAATCAAGTTACATTTGTAGCTTTTTCTTAAAAACTTCGATTGACTTTAGTGAATTGAAATGAGCAGTTTGATTAGGTGGATTAGAAGCTAATGAGGGAAAAGCCAAGTTACTCATATAAGTTTTAGAAGAATCTTGCTCAGCACATAACTTATATTTAACTCTATCACTTCTTGTTCTTCACCTTATTTTAAATAAAAGTGAACGCTAGAATTCGTGTAAGTTAGCCTACAAGCGGGCAAGTTGAGGAACTTGCTTAGGGGTCATATAAGCACCGTTCGAGTCAAAAATTATTCTCATTCTACCATTAAACTTATTTTTTTCATTTTTTTTTGTATTTTTGCAAATATTTTGGTGGCTAAATAACGGGATTACGTTGATAACATTGGCTGAAGGCTACAATCAAATCGATAGATACCCCCCATACTAGAACTAAACATCGTCCTCGATGTTTTGAAAGGGGTACCTACGTAAATCTAAGGCCGTTTATTAAGTGTGCCAAAAGATAAAACGTTAGTCTTGGTTGATTAGTTTGGTTATGAGGATTCTCAAAATGGAAGCTGAGGATGTGTAAAACTCTTGATAAAATACCAAAGCCGGGAATCTTCACACAATCGGGAATCCTGGATTAATCACACAAACACAAACACGAAAAGGGTAAGGTAGAGGCGAAGCCTCCATACAACAAAGAAAAATCACTTTTATTCATTTTTTTTACTATGATAAGCATAGGGTGCCTCCCACGAAGCACTTGTTTAAGGTCGTCTTTGCTTGACCGTCCCTCGTTTTTATTGGTTCTTGGGGTAACACGTCTGGAGATACGGGACTAAAAACTCCAATTGTGGGACGTCCCCTCCTAAGTGAGTACTTCAAACGTTGACCATTCATTTGAAATTTGGCTCCGGAGTTTTTTAGGATAACTCGACAGTGGCCATATGGAAAAAACAGGGTTACAGTGAATATGGTCAAATCCACGCGGGTTCTTATGCTTGCGAGAAAATCTTCAATCTAGAGTTTATAGATGTAGGATCTCGTTCACCGACGTTGAAAGCGGTTTTTTTTAATTTTGGTAGTCATGATTCTCTTTGTAGTCAAAGAGTTTCATAGGCATAGATCACGAAGTTTATTAAGTTCATTGAGTTGAACTTTTTGTGATCACCCGCGGTGGTTCTTAGATCAAAGTTTGTATGCTTATGGGCCCGTAGCTTTTGTGCTTGAGCTCATCGGAAGTATGACATGCCTTCCCGTACACTAATTTGTTATGGAGTTACACCGATGGTTGTTTTGTAAGCTGTGCGAAAAGCTCCAAAGTACGTCATCTAATTTATTGACCAAGCGGCACGATTTTTGCCACGGGTACTTTTCAAGGAATTCGTTCTAACCACGATTAGATACCTCAACTTTGTCACTTGTTTATGGAGGATACGCGGTGGTGAGCGACGATGAGTGACTCCGTAATTTAAGCATGACCTTGCAAATTGGTCATTTGCAAAATTGGGTTTCCTAGCGATCCACTTATGATAGCTCGAGGGGGCACGGAATTGGGAAGAGAGATTTAAGAATTTTGCAAACACTCGAGCGTCATTGGTGAGAGAGCGCTTTCGCTTCAACCCATTTTGAGAAATAAGCACTGGCCCGTGTTAGGAGTATATATTATTTCCCTCTTGAAGACCGGGAACGGCCCATAAAGTCAATGCCCCAATTATCAAAGATTCGCAAACTGGATAGAGTGTTGTGGCATCTCATCCTGTGCGAATTTTACCTTGACGTAGAATATGTAACATTGGGTGTACAAAGTCTGTGGGCATCCTAGTAGATCGTGTCGGCAATAGAATCATGAATCAAAGATCTTTTTAGCTGGGTAATTGGCAGTTTTTTCTTTAGTGTCCCCCGATGGGTCCCTGTGGCAACAGCTTTAAGAATGTCAAAAGCTTCTTGCCATGAAACACAACGCCGAGATCACTTGATCCGCAATTTCTTAAATATGAAGGGATCTGTCCAAACGTGATGTTTGACGTTCTTTGAAAAACTTTCTTTTCTGCTAAGACGGACCATTTTTCCTTAGATCACAAAATTCACGCATGGTAGTTTGGCCAAAATCAACAACCACGGGGCATTATCATCACCACGAAAGGTAACCATCCCAAGTGTCTCGAGAGGAAATGTTTCCGTAATTTCCTTTTTCTCGAGTTCACTTTGATGGGGATTTTCAAGTCTGAAAAGGTGGTCTGCGGCGAGATTTTTCTTCTACTTTTTTTTATCACGATAACGACATCAAATTCTTGGAGCCAGCAAAACCACCGGGAGCAATCTTGGCTTAGCATCCTGCTTAGCAAGCAAGTATTGGAGCCGAATGGTCCGTATACACTATGCTTTTGGACAAGACAAGATATGGCCGGAATTTCTCGAAAGCATACACTACGGCAAGTAATTCTTTTTCGTTGTAGTATAATGATGATTGAGCCTCAGTCATTTAGTTTTGCCTGCATAGTGTAATCGGCTTGGAAGTGCTTGGTCTCTTACTTGCCCTAGGCATGCTCCAACAGCAAATCATTGCATCCCACATGATTTCTATAGGGCAAGTCCCAATGGGTTGCAGCTAGAATTGGAGCCTGTGTTAACTTCTTATTGGTGGGTTTCAAATGCTTCGATGCATTCATTCGAGAAGATAATGGAGTTTCATTTTTAAGGAGGGGGGTCATAGGCCGGGCGATTTGGAAAATCTGTATAAATCGGCGGTAGAATCTGCGTTGACGAGTGAGAAGAGAAATACCGCGAATACCTTAACGGTAGTGGGATGAGGTAATTTTTGCTAATGACATCAACTTTTGATTTATCAACCTCAATCCCGACTTAGAAATCTTATGGCTAAGGATATTCTTTCCTTGTCCATAAAGTGGTTTATTTTTTCCCAATTAGCACAGAGTGGTCTGTCTTCAACCTTTGGAGCTTTTTGTCTAAATGGGAAAGATGAGGAGAAAGAATCGCCGAAAACGAGAAAACATCCATGAAGACTTCATAGGTTTTCTCATTAATATCGTGAAAGATTTCAAACCATACACTTGTGGTACGTGCCCGGTGCGTTGCATAACCAAAAAAGGCATGCAGTTCGATAGGCAAATGTCCGTAAGGGAAGCGTGAAGGAGTTCTCTTGATCAGTGGGGGTCAATTGGGATCTGAAAGTAGCCGGAGAATCCGTCCAAAAAGCAATAGTACTCATTTTCGGCTAATCTTTCAAGCATCTGATCCATAAATGGTAAAGGGAAATGGTCTTTACGAGTTGCATCATTGAGTTTTCGGTAATCGATGCAAACTCGCCATCCCGTAACCAACCTAGTGGGTATTAATTCATTTTCTTCATTTTTCACCACGGTTATGCCTCCCTTCTTAGGGACACAATGAACCGGGCTTACCCAGGGACTGTCAGAGATAGGGTAAATTAACCCTGCATCAAGAAGTTTGATAACTTCTTGCTTAATAACCTCATGGATTTTGGGTTAACCCTTCTCTGATTGTTGAAACTACGGGTTTGGCATTTTCTCCATCAAAATCTTATTGGGTGCAAAAAATGTGGATTTATCCCCTTAATTATCAGAAATCTTCTAAGCTATGGCATGTTTTGTGACTTAAGAAACCTTGATCAGGGCGGTTGGTGGTTGCGTTTTTATCCTCATCTTTTAAGTTTTTAGCGATTATGACGGGTAATTTGTCATCACCCTCTAAAAATGAATACTCAAGATGGGATGATAAGTCTTTGAGTTCAAGGTCAGGATGATCTTCACACGAAGATTTAATCTTTTCAGGAACATTCATTTTCACTTAAATGGTTGACGGAGGGAGATTAGGGTCAACTATTGATTACACTTAAAATTCACTCAAGGTAAACAGTATCTAACTCAGAATCATAGATGCCTATTTGATTCAAAACCTGGGATGGTATTGAAATCTTCATTTTCATAGAAATTCATGCGATCTTCTTCCATTAGAAAAAATCACTTTCCTCTGAAGGATGTGAAAGATGTAGGTTCCTTATTACAGGATTGAATGACGTCTGAACGGATGTATAGTCCCTTAGAATAAATCCAAAGTTACTATGAGAGTCACTGACTGTGATATAAATATTGACGCGAATATCAATATCTATACCAGGATAAACACCAAAAAAACAAATAACTTAATTTGCTATTACTATTACTATTTGAATTGTGATACTCAATCAAATGATATGTTTACAATACTATTACTATGTTCCTTTTATAAGCTTAAGGAAACCCTAAACGCGTTAAGAGATAATGCTTTCTCTTCCTAAATCAACGCTATTGATAAGTTACGAAAATTACAAAGAGACTTAACTGTTGAACCAGGATGTGTGGGCTCAGTTGTGTATGTGAGGGATTGAATGGGAGATGGTTGAGGTGGGGGATGGTGAGATGGTGGTATGTTACGGTGAGATATGTTGTTGGAAGTGAATGCTGGAGGGTGTAGGAGCGGCTAACATATTTGGAAAATAAATCCAACTTCTGCCCTAAAACCCTGTGTTGATTCTCTTTCATGTGCTTAAAAACCTTCATGGTGAGAGGATAGGGAACAGATTAAACTTTGAGTGTTGTTGAAGATTATGTCTCCTGCATGTCTAGGCCATTGTTGGAATAAACCTAGGGCTACATCAAAAACTTTTGGGGGGACTCAGATTTATTAGACACCTTATGGTCAAAGTCATCCTAGAAAAATTGACTTTTCTAATATGTGGTAAAAACACATTGACAGCCAGCTGCAATATTACTACTAAATACTGCGCCAAGCATAAGTCTTTTAGGGCATTATCAGTGAAGAATTTTAGTGTATATGAAACCTCCATTGAGGGGAAATTGGCACTTTTTGATAGGTTAACTTATCTGAATCAGTAGCATAGCCCATACGCGCCAATTGAGCAAATATCTCTGTAGTGGGAAGAGATGAAACTCCATCTTGATCATCAACTTGCTGATGTACGCAGTATGAGAACCTTCGTGATTGCAAATTGAAGTGTCATCGATGTAGATGATTCTTGAGGTTGCCATTATCATCAGTCAAATCTCAGCAGTCCTCCAAAATTGTCTTTTAAGGGAGAACACACCGCTGGTTTTCTTTGTTAGTGCATAAAAGATATGATCTTCGAGTGATGAATATCAATGAATATGATGGAAACCCTGCACTACCCGTAGATTTCTCCAGACAAGCTACCATGTTATGCTTGTCACAAAACTAGATTTGCCATGAGTAATGATGTGAGTGATGGAGTGGGATATGATCGTGTATGTATGAATTAGGGCTGGAGAGAGTGAATTTCAATGTAATCGAGAAAACAGAGAGATATTATTTGACCAATATTAAGTAAAGTGAAAATGTTGTGAATAAAAACATTATGTATATTATAGTTGATCCACGAAAGTCCAATTGGTCTAACCATATTCTCATAGTTATTTGGCAGGTAATATCACAACGACTCTCTTAAATTAAATGAATACTCTGTCTAGGCACCCTAAAAACAGTCACTAACGGTCATTCCAAGCAGTATAAGTTGGCCTAAACAGTACTAAAGTTGCCTTAGCTGTAGTAAACTTCTCCACCCTTAAGCAGTACAAACTCCATAGGTTTGCAAAACTTTAAAGAAAAACTTCACACAATCTCTCTTTCTGTTTTTAGACTCACAATTCATCTCTCAATTCTTTTGGCTCACTTTGCACTCTTTCTATTTTTCACACAGCTTCTTTCTGTTTCGTAGGCTAACAAGTAAATCTCTCAATTCTTTTGGCTCACTTTGCACTGCTTTTATTTTTCTCACACAGCTTTTTTTGTTTTTATAACTCACCAATTCTCTCTTTTGTTTTAGGCTCACAAAATCACCACAAAGTGTAGTTTTTTGCAAAAACTACCAGCCATAAACGGGATTGATGAGTTCTTACACAATAGTCGTTTGCTTTGGGTCTAGGCCATTGCTTCATTGAAAAAACATGGTGCAATGATAACCGTATAGTTTTGAGTAAACTATCAATATAATGGATTTGAGAAGTCCTTTTTTCTTTACCAGTAGCCGTTTGCTCTGGCTAGCCAATGCTTATTGTACAATACTTGGTGGCATTGTGGACCATATAGTTTAGAGTAAACTCAACTATCAAAGGATTTGGGTGTCTTTACCAGTAGTCGTTTGTCTGGACTAGTCAACTCTTGATGTTTTATGACATGGTGAATTGATGGACCATTTGTTGTGTGGTTGTAACAATCCAACACTTTTAAGAACAACATTTGTTTCCTCCCTCAAATGATTCATTATGGACTAACATCAATTTCACATTATTGTATATCCTGAAACAGTTAGTTAAAACCAAAGAAAAACAAAATCCAAAAATGGTTTTGGTTAACTGTATTAAGTGTTATGCCAACAGGATTAACAATGATACCTTTAAAAATCACTAGCAGTAGATATAAAGTAATATATATTATTAGTAACAGTTTTTACAACAGTTTTAATTATAATTAGCTGTACTAATTATAATCTTGCTTATTAATTTACAAAAACACTATCAGTATATCATTTTACAAACTTTTACAAACACAACACAAGAGATTTTGGGGCCATTTGGTGTTAAGCTATGGGTATTTATGTTATACTGTTTGTTTATATAACTGTTTCTTTTATTTTGGTCGGCTTAGTGATTTTTAGGTATTCTTTGTATAGCTGTGCATAACATTTAATACTGTTAACCCAGAACCTGTTTGGATTTTTGTTTTTTTGGTTTTAAGCTAACAGTTTCTGGAATATACAATGAAGTGTGAAATTGATGTTAAGGTCTAATGGATCTTTTGAGGGGAGAAACATGATGGTATGTTCTAAAGTGTTGGTTCGTTAAACGCCACAAAACAATGGTCATCCAATTCACAGTCTTTTAGACATCTAGAGTTGACTAGTCCAGAGCAATACGAAACTACTGGTTTAAGGGACTACCCAAATCCTTAGATAGTTGATTGTTTACTTCAAAAACTATATGGTCCTCAAGCACCTTGTTTGTACATAATGAAGCTATTGGCTCGGTCAAGAGCAAAAGGCTCTTGGTTTAAAGACTTCTCAAATCCGTTTATAGTTGATGTTTATCAAAATATACGGTTATCATTGACCAAGTGTTTTCAGATGAAGCCAAGGTAGTCCAAAAGCAAAGACTAAATTTTTGGGGGGTTAAAGACTCATCAAATCCGTTTATGGTGGTAGTTTGCCAAAAACTACACTTTGTTGATTTTGTGAGCTAAAAACAAAGAGAGAATTGGGAGTTTAAAAACAAAATAGAGAGCTGTGTGAAATTAGAAAGTATGATTTGCTTTTCAGTGCAAGTGAGCCAAATGAATTGAGATGATGACTTGTGAGCCTAAAAAACAGAAAGAGAGTAAAACTGTCGTAATAATAGAAAGAGTGCAAAGTGAGCAAAAGAATTGAGGAGATAGAAATGTGAGCCTAAAAACAGAAAGAGCGATTGTGTGGAAGGTGTTCTTTAAAGTATTTGAGACATATGGGTTTGTACATGCTTAAGGGTGGAGAAAGTTAATACTGGCTAGGCAACTTTATTATGTGTGGCCTAACTTAATACTGCGGGATGACGTTAGTACATGTTTGGGCCTAGCTGTCTGTTTTTCATTAATTAAGAGAGTAGTTGAGATATTTCCGTCCAAATACCTATGGAATAGGGAGTTTGACAATTGGACTTACGTGGATCAATATTATTATATGTTTTATTCACAAATTTCTCTTTAATTAATATTGGTAATTATACTATCCCTGTTTCTCGATTACATTGAAATTCACTCTCTCCAGCCCTAATTCATACATACACGATCATATCCCACTCCATCACTCACATCATTACTCATGGCAAATCTAGAGTTTTGTGACAAGCATAACATGGTAGCATTTCTGGAGAAATCTACCACAAAAACAGGGTTAGTGCCAGGGTTTCATCAGATCATTGACTTTCATCACTCACGGAAGTCATACATTTTTATGCTCTCGTTACAAGAATCCAGCGGTGTGTGTTCTACTTTATAGACATTTTTGGAGGATCTGTGCGATTTTGATGATGATATGGACCGTCAAGATTCATGTGCTACTACGATGGACACTCAATTGCAATCACTTGGGAAGGTGGTTCTCTACGGGCGTAAAATTCTGTTGGATGGTTCAAGATGGAGTAGATAAGTTGCATCTCGTCCCATACAGGATATTTGATCAATTGGCGCGTAGATGGCTGCGTTTGATGGGCCTATGCTAACTGATTAGATAAGTTTATCCTTTCAAAAAGGTGATTTTCACCTTCAATGGAGGTTTCTTATACATATATATTCTTCATAATTGTATTAAGCCATAAGAAAGACTGCTTTGGGAGCAGGTTTAGTAGTAATATTGCTAGCTGCTGCTTTTGTTTTAGCACAATCTAGAATAGTCATTTTTCGGATGATCTTTGACCCATTTGGTGTCTTAAATATCTTAGTCCACATAAGTTTCTTGATGTACCCTAGGTTTGTCCAATCTTTATGCCTAGGTATGCAGAGACATAGCTTCAACAACACTCAGTAGTTTATTCTGTTCCGCTCTTCTCAAATGAAGGTTTTTTAGCATAATTGAAGAGAATAAAGGGTTTTTTAGGGCAGGAAGTTGTTTTAATTTCTCAAATATGTTTAGCTGATCTACACCTCAGCTTCATTCAACACATATCTTCACCTTGATCATAACCCAATCAACACCTCACCTCAACCTTCTGCCCATTCAATCCCTAACATACACATCTAATCACCAACACATCCTGGGTTTCAGACAGTTAAGTCTGTTGGTGGTCATTTTAGTAATAGTTCTCAATTAGCGTTGATTTAGGAAGAGATAAGCATTATTCTTAAAGCGGTTTGAGGGTTCCTTATGTTTATAACGGAACATAGTATAGTTTTGCTAAACATTATCAGTTGATTCGGAGTATTTACAATCAAACTAGTAATAGTATTAGCAATTTAGTATTTGTTTTTTTTCGTGTGTTTATATTGGTATATAGATATTGATTATATCCGGTCAATATTTATATTCACAGTCCTTGTCTCTCATAGTATCTGTGGATTTATTCAAGGGACTATAAGTCTGTCAAGACTCATTAAGATCTGTTAATAAAGGACTACAATCTTTAACTCCCTTCAGAGGGAAGTGATTTTCTAAAGGAAGATGATAGATGAATTTCTTGAAATTGTTGATTTCATACCACGGTTTTGTAGACTGGCATTACTGTTCTGAGGGAGTTACTGTTTACCTTGAGGAATTGTTAAGTCTAAGTGTAATCAATAGTGACCCAAATTCCTCCGTCACCTAGTTGGTGAAATGATGTTCCTGAAAAGATTATAATCTGTGTGAAGATGATCCTGACCTTGAACCAAGATTATCATACATCTTGAGTATTATTTTTAGTAAGGTGTGATGACAAAATTAACGTTCATAATCGCTTAAAAACTTATAAAGTTGAGGATACCGCCCTGATCAAGGTTCTTAAGTCACAATAAAACTGCCATAGCTTAGAAGATTTTGATTATTAAGGGGATATATCACACATTTTTGCACACCAAAAGATTTGGATAGGAGGAAAATGCCAAACCGTAGTTCAACATCTGTGAAGGGTTAACACCCATAAAATCCATGAGGTTATTAATCAAGAAGTTATGATATTCTTGATGCAGGGTTAATTTACCCACTTGACAGTCACATGGGTAAGCTCCGGTTCATTGTGTCCTAAGCAAGGGAGGCATAATCGTGGTCGAGAAAAATGAAAGAAAATGAATTAAATTACCACTAGGTTGGTTACGGGCCTGGGACGTTTGCATCGATTACGAAAAACTCAATGATTTCAACTCATAAAGACCATTTCCTTTCCATTTATGGATCAGATGCTTGAAAGATTAGCCGGAAATGAGTACTATTGCTTTTTGGACGGATTCTCCGGCTACTTTCAGATCCCAATTGACCCACTTGATCAAGAGAAGACTACCTTCACCTGCCCTTACGGGACATTTGCCTATCGTCGATGCTTTTTGGGTATGCAAACGCACCGGGCTCGTTCCAAAGGTGTATGAGTTGAAATCTTTCCCGATATGATTGGGAAAACCATGGAAGTATTCTGGATGTTTTCTCGGTTTTTCGGCGATCTTTCTCCTCTTGCTTTGCCATTTAGACAAATGCTCAAATGTGTGAAGACAACAATTCTTTGTGCTAAATGGGGAAAAATACCACTTTATGGAAAGGTAAGATAGTTCTAGCCATAAGATTTCTAAGTCCGGGATTGAGGTTGATAAATCAAAAGTTGATGTCATTGCAAAATTTCCTCATCCCACTACCGTGAAGGGTATTCGCAGTTTTCTCGGTCACGCCGGATTCTACCGACGATTTATTCAGGATTTTTCCAAAATCGCCCGGCCTATGACCCACCTCCTTGAAAAAGAAATCATTTATCTTCTCGAAGGAATGCAGGAAGCATTTGAAACCCTCAAGATGAAGTTTAACACAGGCTCCAATTCTAGTTGCTCCCGATTGTGACTTGCATTGAATCATGTGTGATGCAAGTGATTTTTGCTGTTGGGGCGAGTCTTGAGGCAGTCAAGACCAAGCAATTCAGCCGATACCACTATGGAGCACAAACTATGACTGAGGCTCAAGCACTTTATTTTTTAACTTTTACAACGGAATAAAAGTTTTATTGCCGTAGTGTATGCTTTCGAGAAATTCCGGCCATATCTTGTGTTGTCCAAAAGCATAGTGTATACGGACCATTCGGATCTCAAGTACTTGCTTGCTCAGCAGGATGCTAAGCCAAGATTGATCCGGTGGATTTTGCTGTCCAAGAAAGATTTTGATGTCGTTATCCGTGTGATAAATAGGAGAAGAAAATCTCGCCGCAGACCCCTTTCAGACTTAAAATCCCCATCAAAGTGAGTCGTAGAAAAAGGAAATTACGGAAACATTTCCTCTGCGATCGTCACTTGGGGGATGGTTACCTTTCGTGGTGATGATAATGCCCCATGGTTTGTTGATTTTGCAAACTACCATGCGGGGAATTTTGTGATCTAAGGAATGTCGTCTTAGCAGAAAAGAAAGTTTTTCAAAGACGTCAAACATTACTTTTGGGACGATCCCTTCATTATTTAAGTATGTGGGATCAATTGATTCGGAGTTGTGTTTCAGGCAAGAAGCTTTTGACAATTCTTTAAGCTTGCTCAGTGGACCCATCGGGGGACTCTACGGTGCCATTACCCAGTAAAAAGATCTTTGATTAGGTTTTCTTTTGGCCCACGATCTACAAGGATGCCCGATTTTGTCACCCAATGTGACCTATGTCAACGTCAGGTAATATTTGCAACGGGATTTGAGATGCCACAAAACCTATCCAGTTTGCAGAAATCTTTGATATGTGGGCATTGACTTTATGGGGCCGTTCCGGTCTTCATGCGGGAATAACTATCATACTCGTGGCGTTGATTATTTATCAAAAATGGGTTGAAGCGTGAATGCGCCTCTCACCAATGCGCTCGAGTTGTTTGCAAATTTTTTAAATCTCTCTTCGCAGATTTCGGTGCCCTCGTGCTACATTAAGTGATTCGCGGAACCCATTTTTGCAATGACCTATTTGGCAAAGGATCATGCTTAATTACGGGAGTCACTCATCCGTTCTCCCACGCGTATCATCCATAACAAGTGGAACAAGTTTGAGGTATCTAATCGTGGTTTGAGACGAATTCTTGAAAGGACCTGTGGGCAAAATTCTAGATGGCCTCTTGGTAGGAATAAAATTAGATGAGCTTAATTTGGGCATTTTCGCCAAGCTACAACTCCCATCGGGTGTACTCCATACAAATTTTAGTGTACGGGAAGCATTGTCATTCTTCCGATTGAGCACAAGCCACAAAGCTTACTGGGCCCATAAGCATACAAAACTTTGATCTAAGGAAACGGCCGGGTGATCACAGAAAAGTTCAAATCACTGACGTAATAACTTCGTGATCTTGCCTATGAAAACTCTTTGTATTAAAAGACGAATCCATGATCCAAGATTAAAAAAACCTCGTTTTCAACGTCGGTTGATCGAGTCCTCCATTCTTTAACTCTAGTTGAAGATTCTCTTGGGCAAGTTATGACGCATGGAGTTGGACCATTTCAATGTAACCCATGTTTTTCCTTTATGGCACTGTCGAGTTATCCTAAAACTCCGGGCCACAATTTCAAAGTGTAATGGTCATCGTTTGAAGTAATACTTTGGAGGGGAGTACCTAACAATTGGTTAGTCCGGATCTCCAGAAGTTCCCTAATGGACAATAATCGGAGGGACGGGTCAAGACTTAGAGACCTTTATGAACAAGTGCTTCGTGCGGAGTAACCTGATGCTTATCATAGTAAAAATTGAATAAGTGTTTTCTTGTTTATGGAGGCAGCCTCTTACATTTTAACCGTATTTCGCTGTGTGTGTTTTGATATCAGGATTGCCCGGATTGTGAAGACTTCCCGTGCTTGTATTTAGTCAAGAGTTTCCACATCCTCAGGCTTCATTTTGAGGAATCCAGTATCCAAATTAATCGTCTACGTTTATCTTTTGGCACCCTTAATAAACGGGTTAGGATTGACGTTTAGGTGCCCTTTAAAACTGCGAGGAGGATTGTTTAGTTCTAGTTATTGGGGGGATCTTCGATTTCGATTGTTGCCTGCTGCCATTGTTATAACGTTAATCCCGTTTTACCACCAAAATTTTTGCAAAAAATACCAATAAAAAATGAAAAATAAGTGTTTTAATGGGTTAGATTGAGAATAATTTTTGTCTCGATAGGGTATTGAGCCTAGCTAGTTCTCAACTTGCCTGCTTGTTTTGGCTAAGCTTTCACGAATTCTAGCTTCGTATTTATAAGGTGAAGAACAAGGAAATCAGTGATAGTGTACAATTTAGTTTATGTGCTTCTTGAGCAAGATTCTTTCTAAATCTCTCTTATGGAGTAACTTGTGGCTTTTTCCATCATTAGCTTCTATAATCACCTATTCATACGTGTCATTTCAATTAATATGTCAATCGCTGTTTTAGAAAACGCTTCAACTTTGTAACTTGATTCTTTAAAGCAAGGTTTTTTGTGTTTAGTAAATTGATTGTTAAAATGCAAGAAGCACTGAATGAATTATGAATGCAAATAATGCTTGAATATTGAAGTTATGCCTATGATGCATACATTTGAGTATATAGAGCAAGTAAAAGATGCTGTCGTGATTATCCCACTGCGTAAACCAAGAAGGTGGGGGGTTCAAACTAAGACGTCTTTACTTCTAGGATTTGGTGTGTTGTAGATATTCACCAGGAAGCGAGGTTAGGTGAGGGTTTTCAAACTAGATACCTTTCCTTAGCCATATTAGGAAGATGGTGTTAATGGATTTCCTCCACTACGCTAGCAACGGGGTGGGTTTTCAAACTATGAACACCGGTAGTTGGTTTGGTGATATCCTACTATGGCGAGCGAGGCCTAGGTGGGTGTTCAAACTAAGCGCAACCGCATTCCTAGCGGCTAAGAACTTATGATTATGAGATAAAGATGTTGCAAAAAAGTTTTACAGTTAAATTTGTGTTTCTTTAAAATCAAGTTACAAAGTCCTAATAAGTGTTGCTTTGAGTCATGATTCATCTTGAATTACGACTATGGAAAATAAGTTGATCCTATGGATGAAGTTGAATTGAGTACACACATTTAAATATATATCATGTTGGAGTTAAAAGTTCACAAGTCATAAGTTATGAGTGCTCTCATACATTTAGACTTATATTTGACAAATGATCTTGTTTAATTGATTGGTTTGGAACTAGTGAAAAACTCGGGAACGATGATTTATCCGTCAGACATCCGTAGATTTTTCTATGGGCGCTTTCTTTCTATGATACAATGTTGATAAAAATAAAGGAAGTACAAACAGGTAGGTAAGAAAAGAAAAACGAAAGGAAAATCCAAAAATATTAGGCGCTAGTTAGTTCATATAAATAGTGGTGAAATCGGGACTTGTTCGAAGCTATTTAATTATTTAGTTCCCCTCTTGAGAACACACTTTGATACTTTTCGACGGTAATTAGTCGAGGGGGTTCGAGATTTTAGTTTTCTTAGTGTTTACTTACATTAAATTGCGTGAGAACACGGCAATACCTTTGTATGGAGATTTTGGTATGTGCTTAATTTACAATACCATTTTCATTTTTTTTATTAAAAAAACGGATTTAAAATGACCTAAAACGTACAAATATACATTGTATTTGTATGTTTGTGCATTTGAATTGTGCAGGACGTATTTAAAAAAGAAAGCCAAATAACCAACAAAAACAAGCCGGATGTAAAAAGACCCAGTCAAGGCAAAGTCTATAGTCACCACATGAGAAAAATACAACTTGAGGGACTATAACTGCCAAACCTCAAGTTGTTATTACAAAAGAAAAGACACGTTTAATTTGTTACTGTTGTTTATATGACAACTTTTTCCATTTCCAAATACGTTTTTAACATCACAAAGTTTCTTATGGAAAAAAAAATCTGCAAACATCTTTAAGTCAATTGTTTTCGAAATTTGATTCCTAAACGTGTAATGTTGCTATTGAGAATCTGTGAAGTTACTGAATAAATTCAGTGTACACAACTTTTCAAAATAAAATAAAATGTTGTTTACTGATCACGTATAATAGGCATACCAGAGGCCTGGGCCTTATTGCCACAATGGGCTCTGGGCCCAACTAAGCAAATAAGCGGGCCAAGACTAAGCCCAGAATCGCACTGGCACGGCCCGGGCATAGCAAGACGGACGCGAGCGGGTTTGGGCCGCCTCCGTAGATCATCCACGGAAGGAGATCCGCGTCCGCAATCACGATTGAACGCGGATCCTTGCCCGACAAGGGTCACACTCTGGCCACTACAACTATAAGCGAAATACTAGGAAACCCTAGTACCAGACTTCCCTATAAATAGGAGCCCTCTGACACACTACAAGGTACACATTTTCTCTGACATTCTTCATCACACACACATTTCTGACAACATGAATACTTACTTTTACGCCGGAGTTCAATCGTGGAGTCCGGCCCCACGGTAAGACTGACGGTTTCTTCTCATTTGTGCAAGATTCCATATCCCTTACTTGCTCTAGTGCAAGATCCAATCCACTAATAGCTCATTAGCCAAGTCCAGTAAGCCCCTGTTTAGTCCGCTTCATACCCCAACCCATATTTTGTACTAACAAGTTGGCGCCATCCGTGGGACCGGAATGCAACCGCGTTCCCTAAAATACTCACCATGAGCACTAACGAGCAAACTCCACTTAGCCAGCCCACGTCCTCCGTGAGGAACACACTAGGAAAGGAGAAAGCTCCGCAAGACTTGGCCAGGCCTATTTCTGACGAAGCCATGCGAGAATACTGTGACAAGAATTACCATCAGATTCTACTAATCATAGCTGAAAAGATGCACCAAGAAAAGGTGCAGCAAGAAAAGCTTAAAGCAGTAAAAGCTCGCCTTAACTTTAAAGAGGCCTCACGACATTCCGAGTCAGGAACGCCGAGTAGAAGAAGGAGCCTTAAGGAAAGGCTGGGACCTAGGTGTGCTCATATCATTTCTGGAAGCCCGGAACCAAGGCACTGTCGTTCCAAATCACCAAGGGACAAGGATCCGGAAAGAAGAACAATGTTCAGAAGATTGGAGAAAGGTGTATTTCACAGGCTAGGAGACAAGGAGAAGAATGTGTTCGCACATTCGAGAGATTCAAGGCACATGTCATATCATAGCAGCCGCAGAGACACGGAAAGCTACTACCAAAGTTCTCACTCCAGGGAAACAGAAATTGCTTTCGAGAAACATCATCGCAAAAGAGCATCCTCGCAAAGAACGGAAGCACTGTCAGAAAGTGAAGGCAGCGCAGGAGGACATTGGAAGTCAAAACCAAAGAAGCAAAAGTCGATCGTTGAGGATGACCTATCCCAACCATGGGTATATGAAGAAACAAATCCTTTCACTCCTCGGATCCATTACTTTGAGTTCTTAAAAACCCGAATGCCTAGTCATATCAAAACATACGACGGGAGTGAGAACCCAGAAGATCATTTAAATTTTTTTCAGGCGGCCGCCAAAACAAAGCGCTGGACAATGCCAAATTGGTGCCATATGTTCAATTCCACACTCACTGCCAATGCCAGAGTATGGTTTGACGATCTTCCGCAGGAATCCATTGATAGTTACGATGATTTAAGAAAAGCATTCCTAGAAAACTACCTCCAGTAGAAAAAATGTATCAAAGACCCGATGGAAATCCACAACATCAAGCAAAGGGACGGGGAATCCACGGAAGAATTCGTGCGGAGGTACAAGCTGGAATGCAGGGACGTGAAGGGAGCTCCAGAATGCATAAAAATCTCCGGATTTATGCACGGAATTACCAATCCCAAGCTGATCAAACAAGTACATGACAACATCCCTAAGTCAGTAGATGAAATGATGAGGGTAACCACGGAATTCCTCAGAGGAGAGGTAACGGCCTCTAATCGTGAACGGAAGAAGTCATTTCCGTCATAGAAACAGCAAGAAACCGGACAAAAGCAAAACTTCAAGAAGGGAAGCTTCCGGAACCAACAAAGAATGGAGCGGAAGCAAGACAGATTCACCCTTCTTACAAAAACACCAAGGGAAATTCTGGCTTTGGATAAAGGGAAGTTTAAACCTCCTCCGCCAATGACAACCCTAGTAGAAAAAAGAAACGCTAGCAAATTCTGCGAGTTTCATGGGGAAGTAGGACATACCACTGATGAGTGTATGCACCTGAAAAGGCAAATAGAAGAAATGTTAAAGGCTGGAAAGTTGTCACATTTAATAAAGGAACTGAAGCAAAATAATGGGAAAGATCAGACAAAGACAACAAAAAAGGGGGAAACCTCAGGAAAAGACAAGTCGCTGGCAATATTAATGGTACAACCATGGCAAAGGATAGCAAGACAAAGAATTACTCAAACTTTCTCTCTGGAGTTAGTAATTTCTTTTCCCCCTTTAGGGGAAAAAGATGGGACGAAAGGTCCCATGATTATTGAGGCTGAAATGGGAGGACATTGCATGTACCGCATGTATGTGTATGCGGGCTCCTCCTCAGAAATCTTATATGAGCATTGCTTTAATAGATTTCGCCCGAAGGTTAAAAACCAGATGATCCCTGCAGCCACACCATTGGTCGGGTTTAGCGGAGAAATAATATGGCCACCAGGGCAAATATCGCTACTGGTGAAGATAGGCGATGAGGAACACTCAACTTCCGCCTGGATGAATTTCATGGTGGTAAGATCACCCTCTCCCTACAACGGAATTATAGGGAGGCCAGGGGTAAGGAAGATTTGGGCAATCCCATCCACGGCCCACGGAATGCTAAAATTCCCAGTGGCTGGCGGAATAGTTACATTGCGGAGCAACAAGATTATCCCGCTAGAGTGCATGATGGTTTCAGGACCAAGGGTGCCGCAGCCTGTCATCAACCAAGTCGCAGAAGAAAAAATTCAGGTGGCAATCCACCTAGAATATCCAGAACAAACTATAGCGATAGGCTCTACTCTAACAGAAGCAGGACAAAAGGAGCTGTGCGGTTTGTTAAGACGTAACCTTGATATATTTGCCTGGAGGCCAGCAGATATGACTGGAGTTCCGTGGCACATAGCTGAGCACAGGCTGAATATCCGCGAAGGATGTCTACCCGTTAGATAAAAGAAAAGGGGGCAAGCACCTGAGAGAAATAAAGCAATTTGCAAAGAAGTAGAAAAGCTATTGGACGCCGACATCATGAAAGAATTCCATTATCATAGCTGGCTGTCAAACCCAGTAATGGTGAAAAAACATGACGGCAGTTGGAGAATGTACGTGGATTTCAAAGACTTAAACAAAGCATGCCCCAAAGATGGCTATCCGCTACCAGAAATAGATTGGAAGGTAGAATCCCTCTGCGGGTACCCCTTCAAATGCTTTCTGGATGCATACAAAGGATACCATCAAATAAAAATGGCAGAAGAGGATGAGGAAAAGACGGCGTTCATCACAAGCCAAGGAATATTCTGTTACTCAAAAATGCCGTTCGGACTAAAAAATGCTGGAGCAACCTACCAACGCCTGGTGGATAAGGCTTTCCAAAAATAGATTGGCCGAAACTTGGAAGTATATGTGGATGACCTAGTCATTAAGAGCCGAACGGAAAAAGAAGTGATCAGAGACATAGAAGAAACGTTCAAAACTCTTAGGGAGATAAACATGAAGTTAAACCCCAAAAAATGTGCCTTACACTGGATGAGGGAAGCACCTCCCCTAGAGGTACAAAAGTGGACGCGGATGGACTAAGAGTATGTCCGGACAAAGTAGAAGCGGTCCTCAATCTACCGTCTCCAAAGTGTTTGAAGGACGTGCAAAAACTAAATGGGAAACTGGCAAGCTTAAACAGATTCCTGTCTAAATCAGCAGAAAAATCTTTGCCATTCTTTAAAACCTTAAAGAAGTGCACGAAGAAAAGTGATTTCCAATGGACCGCAGAAGCAGAAATGGCATTTAAACAAATGAAGCAATTGATAGCCGAGTTGCCCATATTAACTGCACCAAAGGAAAAAGAGGAATTGATTATGTATCCGGCGGCTACAAAAGAGGCCATTAGTGCGGTCCTGATGACGGAAAGGGACGGGAAGCAAATGCCCATCTAGTTCGTTAGCCGTGCGTTACAAGGCCCGGAGGTCAACTACACTCCAATGGAAAAATTAATACTCGCTTTGGTTAGTGCTAGCAAACGATTAAAAAGATATTTCCAAGCACACACAATAGTCGTAATCATGGACCAACCAATAAAGCAAATGCTCTCCAATCCGGAGGTAACAGGAAAGTTGCTCAAATGGAGATTCAAACTAGAAGAGCATAACATTCACTACAGACCAAGAACGTCAGTAAAGGGATAAATTCTGGCGGACTTTATAACAACCCACAATTTTCAGCAATGTAATTATCCATCTATTATATTTAATAGAACCATTTTCACGGGAATATTTTTGTTTTATACCATCCATGATGTAACGTAACTTACATTTCCAAAGTAAACGAGCTCACGCAACTACCAATGCCAATTCCATCAACATTTATATCAAATAAACGTCATAATATGTCAAGCAATATGTTTTAAACTCCATTTTTTATGTACATTATCTATTTATCGTACTATTCATAACGTTAATATAAAACGAACTTTATACGTTAACATTTATATCAAAACCCCGATTACATGTAATGTTTACATACAAATCAAATGTACAAGCTTGTAAGGCATAATATTTGAATATGTTTCCCTCCAAAACCATTGTACCAACTCCTTATAAGCCCAAAGTACAACCTGATATAGGGCACAACATTCAATATAGCCATTTTCCTCATAATTTTTATATGGACATTTTGTACCACTTCTTTAACACAAGTTACAAGCTTCCAAAGCACAACATTTAAACATCATTTCCCTCCAAATTCTAACCCTAACTCGTCCTAAAAACCTAACTCTAACCCGAAAACCCTAAACCACCGGAAACTAGCTTAAACTAGTTTAAGACTAAATCCACAACCAAGCAACCACCTTGCCTACCACCTTGTCACCACCCTTGAGCCCCAAACCAAACACCTCACCACCTCCTTGTCACCTACTCGTCACCTTGCACCCCAAGTAAAGCACCTTGTCACCACCTTGGTGATTCGAACCCTCACCACCACCCTACACCTTGCTAAGCTATAGTCCTAGCTTCTAATAGTCACCATTGCTAGAAACTTGGCCACCACTCTTCTTAACTTGGTCACCACTCTTTCTTTAACCCTATAAATAGCCGAAACCCTCCACACTTCCATAAACTCACCACAAAACTAAACCTATTCTTGAAATGATGTACTAGTCGAGCCCAAGAAGAAAAGAAAGAAGGTTTAAGCAAGTAGGAGTCAAGGTTTAAGAAGAACAATAGGTTCTTGATTCATCTCTAAGGATTTTCGACCTATTTCACCATCTTCGAACCATTCCGAGTTCTTGTAAGTTCTACAACTTGTTCTATAAGCTCTTGATATGTTTTAAATCCTTTATAAGCATTGTTTAAACTATTTGATCAAGCTAAACTCTTTTGAAAACTCCTAAACCCTAATCGAACCCTAAATGACCCATTTTGGAAACCTTAAATACCCTAATAAGCTAGTATAAGCTTATTCTAATCTCAATAAGCTCCTATGCACTTTTAAGATCTCAAGGAATAAGCCCTATAACCCTAAAGCTACACGTTTGGTTTTCCTAAACCAAACGCGCCTTAAAACCCTAAAACCCTTTTCGAAAACCCTAATAAGCTATAAGCCATAAGCTAATCTTATAAGCTGTTCTAATAAGCTAACTTATCATTTTTATAAGCTTTGAAACCAACTCTAAAAGCTCTAAGCTTTTGGGTCTTAGTTTTAAAACCAAACACATTTTTTTGAGTTTTTGAGCTAATAAGCTCATTTCATAAGCTTTAAGCTTATAAAACCAACTTATTTTAGCTTATTGTAATAAGCTAAATGCTGCAAAACTAAATTGGATTCGAAAAATACAAAGTATATGATTTTGGTCTAAAAACGCAAATCGTTTTATGCATGGAGGGTATATATTGTAAATTTTGAAATTATATAACTTTCGGGCCAAAAATATAATTACTCTAAACTTAAAACCACAAGGGCCTGTTTTGCCATATTTGAAAATTAAGGGTTAAATGTTTTAAAATCATATATAAAGAGGTTTAAATTGCAAAATATATATACCAAGGGTATATATTATCAATTTCAAATTCTTAAGGGTATAAAATGTAATATTTTTATATTTAATAATAAAAATATATTTAAACGTTATAAGACTCGATTTTATTAAAACCCGACACATTTATCGTTTCATTCATCGATCAAAACATATAAAAATAATTATGTTATATATTTAACATAATTTATCATCCACTAGCTTTTGAAGAAACTTAAAAAGATAAAATCTTATAATTTAAATCATAACGTATCACGTTACTACGTAATTTCATGTAAGGGGGTTTCATTTGGGTAAACGTTTTGATGAGTTGCTGGATTTACGATTTAAAGTGTCCTAGCTCCTCAAACGTTTACTACATGACCTCTGGATTATGATAGCCCGAATAGTGATACGATGTGTTCACAAATTAATAAACCAAATTAATATTTACGTTAAACGTTATGAAATAAAGTTTTGAAATATAAACAATCGAACTAAGACTTGACATATTACCCCAGGTTGCGTGACGAAGCCGTTTATTTCCATTTGATTTACTTTTGCCATCAATCATATTTCCCTGTTAAGGTGAGTTCATACTCCCACATTTATATGTTTTTCCAAACCCCGTGGGGGGGGGGGGGATATATGCTATAAACCATGAATACAAGTATTTTCTAACTGTATGCTATCTTGATATATTATTGCCTAAGTTTACCTCCACTGCCAATATCATTTAATCATGAACCATTAATCACTTGCGAGTGAACGCGAATATTGTGGATAGATCTATCGGGATTGACGAATCTTGTTTGTGTTTACCTATACATGAGGTAATCAAACACACTATATTTGAGAATAAAGGGTAACTTTGGCAAGTTACCTTTCCATTTGTTCCTCAATAATGTCACTGAGGTGATTTCTATGTTAACGTGTTAGTGTCATGAGCTAAGGGCAATAATACTATTTTCCATGATAATTGTAATTGTATAATTATTACCACTTATGATGACTTGTATTCAACCATTTCATTACAAACCTATGGATTTCACTCAACCTTTGTGTTGACCTTTTTAGCATGTTTATCTCAAGTAATTAAGCAGTTTAAGGCACGAACTTGAAGACGTCCAAACTTTTTATCATTCAACCTTTATGTTTTAAATGTATTTTGGGACCTCTTTTTGTTAAACTCTGATATGATATTGAATGATAACAAATTTTTCCAAACGTCTCTTTATGAGTCATTTTCGATGATTATGACTGTTGATTCATGAAGTAATACTCCATATTTAGCTTCCACTGCTATGTGAATTATTGGGGTATTACAGATTGGTATCAAGAGCCGCGGTTATAGAGAACAAGGTTAAAACCTAAACTATAATTATTTTCCACCCAAGAAAGTCCTCCGTGCTACTACATTTCCTAAATAGTATGTAAAGATACATAACTATTAAGTAAATATAAATAACTTATGTTATTTTCCACTAGGTTATTACAAAATTATGTCTTCTTCCACCCACCCTATTATTATCCTATCTGATTCTAATGTTGAGGATGCTTTTTCCTCTACAAACACTCCTAATTATACCCCAGCTTCACCGAACTATTTCCCAGCCTTACTGGGAAACACCTTTTCTGACCCTTCAAAGGATCTATCTAAGGATCTTTTAGCCTCGCTAACCATCTCACCTTTTCACGATGATCCGTATATGAAAGTTATGCAAGCATATAATGCTACTAGTAATGAATCACCTATTCCACTGCCACAAGCTCCTATTGCTCCACCAACTGTATTGCCTCCATCTCTAGTGTTACCACCATCACCACTATTTGATCCCCAGGATTTATTTCTTCCCGAGGAGATTTTGCCACCTTAGAAACTAGCCCGTTTCCTATCATCCTCCTCTACTGATTTTTCTGTCTCACCTCAGGTATTTGAGATTGGAGAGAGTTCTCATAAGACGTATCTGGAGCGCCATGAGGAACAGATCGAGACTATTTTGAATCACTTAGATGAGCTCCCTCTTGAGCGCATTGAGCACATGGAAGATAAGATAGAAGGTCTTGGTAATGGTCGAATAATCATACAGCGAGATTTTGACCAACTAGAAACCGGACTTCAAGAAGCCCGTACCTAGATTTTTGGATTTCAGAGAGAGCAAATAAGGCATGACGATAAGATTTTTCTTGCTTGGGTCAGGATTTCTACTCTAGAGATGCTCATTGAGGATATCCAGATTCGCCACCAATCAGATATAAAGAGTCTTCTGGACATGATCCATGAGCTCAAGAACCACAAGGGAGGACCACCAGACTACTAGACTAGATCCTTGTCATTTACATCTTTTGTTTAGAATCTAACTACGGGATGTATGGCATAAATATCGACACTTGTCAAATTTTGGTTATGTAAAATATGTAGACAAGTTATTTATGACATAATGCAGTTGTGATTCCATTACACCTCGCTGTTTCATGATATAGATTTATGTATGTCATGGTTGTCTATCCTATATCTTGTATTGTGATGACTCATATCTTTATGTATCCGGGATTACTATGGTTCTCTTATCATCAGGTTTTCTCGAACCTTTATGCCCAGGTATCATGGATATGATTAATAATCAAGACATTGAGCATATGATTCCACCTACACCACCTAGAGATACTGAGCCTCCTGTTGGATCACCCATTCTACTATCTCCATTTTCATAAATAGGATCTTCATCACTAGTTAGGTCAACTATACCACCACCAGACTATCCTTTTGATGAGTCTATCTTTGCAGAATTAGATAACTCGTTATGGATCATACTGCGACCACTGGGAAGTAAACCAGTCCACGAGGAACCTAATAAGTCAGATTCTTGTTAGAGTGTCCATCTCTGGAAGTCCTAGATTCCAAAATTTTCTGTTATATATATTTAACAATTGTATATCAAAATGGATGTGTATTTCTTTGTTAGAACTTGTAACTCCAAATAGGCTTCTCTATGTCATGTTAAATCATTATCATTGTATGAAAATTTTGATTATTATACAAATGACTTGTCGATAAGGGATCCTATACATTGTAATGGATTTCTAATTTGGGTGTTGTTTGTAAATGTTGAATGAACGGTCCCAAGAGACATCAACATCTGCACCACTACCCATGACTCAGGCGCCATCAAGAACTAGTTGCCTGATGTGCTTTGCAGCTGCTTTGGTAAGCCACAAGCTGCTACCATGGCAAATACTGACAATACCACTAGGAACACCGGACCAAGAGAAACTCCTGTAGCAAGAAAATGTAGCTACAAAGAGTTTATGAGCTGCCAACCTTTCAATTTCAAAGGTACAGAAGGGGCTGTTGGTCTCATCTGCTGGTTTGAACGAACTAAATCGGTATTTCTCCGTAGTAACTGTACCGAGGACTGCAAAGTGAAATTTGCTACTGGTACTCTAACCGAGGAAGCTTTATCTAGATGGAATTCATTCGCTCAGCCTATTAGAATAGAGGAAGCTTACAAAATTCTCTGGTCCAAATTTAAGAAGCTCTTAATAAAGAAGTATTGTCCTAGAACCGAGGTCAAGAAAATAGAAGATGAATTTTATAATCTGACTGTAAAAGGAAATGTCCTCAAGACTTACATTAAAAGATTCCAGGAGTTGGCAAGCTTATGTCCAAATATGGTACCCAATTCTGAGAAACTTATGGAAGTCTTCATTGGGGGATTACCCAGAAGTATTGAAGGAAATGTTACCGCTTCAAAGCCTCAAACTTTGGAGGAAGTCATTACCATAACCCAGAGGTTAATGGATTAAGTAATAAAGCACAATTCTGTGCAAGGAACCAATGATCACAAACAAAAGTTTGATGATAGAAGAACCTTTACTAATAACAACTACCAAAACAACTATAACAACAACAATAACAACCACAACAATGATCACCACCAACAACAGAATAGAAGGCAAGAAACCGTCAGGGCTTATGCTTCCACCCCAACTGAAAACAATAGGTATGTTGGAAACCTTCTCTTGTGTAAAAGATGCGCCCTACATCACACAGGACCTTGCACTGTCAAGTGTCATATTTGCAGCAAGGTGGGTTACCAGATACGGAACTGCAAAAACAAAAGGCCAGCCACTAGAAGCAACCTGCAGCTAGTGTCAGTAACTTGTCATGCCTGTGGAGAGAAAGGGCATTACAAAAACTAGTGCCCAAAAGCAAACAACAGTGCCCACATAAGAGCATACTTACTGAGGGACAAGAACGCTTACCAAGACCCGAACGTAGTCACGGGTACGTTCTATCTAAACCAACATCTAGCTAGAGTATTATTTGATTCAGAAGTCGATAAAAGTTTTGTATCCATATCTCTTGCTTCTATGCTTAATATCCCACCAATTACACTAGATACCACCTACGACATTGAAATGGCCAATGGAAACCTAGTAGGCACTAATACCGTTATCCAGGGTTGTACTATGATCTTGTTAAACCAACCTTTCGAAAATCTCATGCCAATTAAACTCGGTAGTTTCGACGTCGTCATTGGTATGGATTGGTTATCCAAGTATCATGCTAGAATTATCTATGACGAGAAAGTCGTCCACATCCCCATCGACGGTGAAACTTTGATCATCTAAGGTGATCAAAGTAAAACCCGACTAAGCCTCATATCCTGTATTAAAACTAAAAGATATATATCCAGGGGATATCAAGTTTTTGTAGCCCAAGTAATGGAGAAGAAGTCAGACGAAAAACGACTAGAAGATATACCAGTAGTTAGAGAATTTCTAAAAGCTTTCCTGAAGAGCTACCCGACCTTCCTCCGGTTCACCAAGTAGAATTTCAAATCGATTTAATGCCAGGAGCGGCACCAGTGGCCCAAGCACCTTACAGATTAACTCCTTCAGAAATGCAGGAACTATCTGACCAACTACAAGAATTAATAGACCGGGGTTTTATCTGACCAAGTACTTCGCCTTGGGGAGCTCCTGTCTTATTTGTTAAAAAGAAAGATAGATCTTTCAGAATGTGTATCTGTAACACCCTCATTTTTGACATATAGCAACGGAAGCTAATCTGGGGTATTACTTCATGGATCAACAGACATAATCATAGAAAACGACTCAAAAGAGACGTTTTGGAAAATTTAGTTATCATTCAATAAATCAGAGTTTTACAAATGGAGACAGGTCCCAAAATCTAGAAACATAAAGTTTGAATGATAACAATTTAGCCATCTTTAAATCCGTGCCATAAGTTGCTCAATTACCTGAGCTAAACATGCTAAAAGGGTCAACACAAAGGTTGAGTGAGATTCATAGGTTTTTAGTTGTAATAGTTGAGTACAAGTTTAATAGTGGGTTACGTTGTTATACACCCATAAGTGTAATAATTGCAATGAGTACACTTATTATGGAAAACAGTATTATCATGGAAAAAAGTATTATTGCCCTAAGCTCATGAATCACATATTTTAATAGAACCGGGAGCCTTTATTCGAAGACATACTGGGAGCTACTACCCAAAGAGATACTGGGAGCTATTACCTAAAGAGATATTGAGAGATATTACCCAAAGAGATACTGGGAGATACTACCCAAAGAGATACTGGGAGCTATTACCCAAAGAGATACTGGAAGCTATTATCCAAAGAGATACTGGGATATCTTATGGGAAAATAGAGGTAACTTAGGCAATAATATATCAGGATAGCATATAGTTGAAAAAACACTTGTATTCATAGTTTATAGCATGTATCCCCCTCGCGGGTTTAGAAAACATATAAAGATGGGACTATTCACAGTGATGGAACCATATCACATGTCAAAATCACTTGTGTTTAATTTGTATAAAACAAGCATGTATCCCCCTTGTGGGTTTATAAAACATGTAAATAAGTAAAGGCGAGGCTATGAACTTCACAATATCGGTTTTAAGTACTTGTGTATATTAAACACAATTGAGCATGTATCCCCTTCGCGGGTTTATAAAACATTCAAAAGATTGAAATGTGAGGCGATGAACTCACAATATCAGTTTTAAGTACTTGTGTATATTATAAAACAATTAAGCATGTATCCCCCTCGCGGGTTTATAAAGTATTCAAAAGATTTAAAAGCGAGGCTATGAAATCTCACCTTAACAGGGAATCTGATTGATGACAAAAGTATATCAATGTGAAAGTAACGGCCTTGTCACGCAACCTGGGGTAATATGTCAAGTCTTAGTGTGATGGTTTATGTTTTAAAACTTCATAAAGTATTACTTTGATTTATTAATTTATGGAAATATTGTATCACTGTTCGGGCTATCATAATCCAGAGGCTATGTAGTATCGTTTGAGGAGCCTGGGCACTTTAAATCGTAAACCCATCAAACTCGTCTAAACAAATACCCAAATGAAACGCCTCACATGAAATTCCCTAGTAACGTGACACGAAAAGATTTTAAGTTTCTTCAAAAGCTAGTTGATGATAAATTACGTTAAATATAACGTAATTGATTTATAATGCGTCGATCGATGATTAATAACGACAAATGTGTCAGGTTTTAATAAAATCGAGTTTTATAATATTAATATATATAAAAATATTACATTTTATACCCTTGAGAATATGAAAATGACAATATATACCCTTGATATATATATTTATAACTTTAAACCTTTTATATAATACTTTAAATAAATTTTACCCTTGACTTTGAAAGTTGTCAAAACAGGCCCTTGTGGTTTTAACTTTAGAATATTGACAGAATTGGTCCTTGTAATTATTATTTCCAAGAATATTACAATATATATCTCTTGCATGGGATTCAAATGGCAAAACAAGTCCAAATCTCATAATAGCGGGTTTTTGACTTTGAAACCAATTTTGCAGCTTATATCTTGATACTATAAGCTCAATTAAGAAACTTTTACGAGCTTGTGGCTTGTTAAAAGAGCTTACGAGCTTAAATATTGAAAACTGGTGCGTTTAGGTTAATAAACATAACCTGATGGGTTTAGAGCTTTAGGATTAGTTTTAGGGTTTATAAAATCATCCTAAGGTCTTGTAAGATTAGTTTTAGGATATGTATAGGGCTTCTAGAGTCTTAGGTTTAAGAAAACGAATTGCAATTGAAATTAGAGTTTTATAACCCGATTAGGGTTCAGTTTGGTTTTTAAAACGTTTTCAAATGATTTTTATTACATAGAAAGGTTAAAACATGTTAACATACGATCTAAGAACATCAATAAAGCTTATAGAATGGATTTAGGCTTACTTGTACACGAAATGAAGTGGAACGGGTCAAAATAGGTCAAAGTGAGGCGAAACGACTTGGAAATGGTTCTAGGACTTCTTGGTTGGCTTCTATGACTTCTATTCTTCTTTTCTTGGCTTCTAGGACTTTTGCTTGGTGATCATTTTGAGTGTATAAGAGTTTGTGAATAAGTTTGAAGAGGTATGGTTCTTAGTTCTATTTATAGGGTACGAACCCTTAGTGACCAAGGTTTTAGACGTGGAATGAAGTCCAAGGGGTAGAGTGGTGAGTAAGGCTGGACTAGGGGTGAATATGGAGAGCTAGTAGTAGTAGTATTGAGAGGTGGAGGGCTGTGGGAAGGCTCAGTTTACCAAGAAAGGTGACGAGGATGGAAAACCTTGGTGTGCAAGGTATAGATGAGGTTAGGGTAGACTAGAGTGGTGATAGAGGTGATTAAGGTGTTAAGGAGGTGAGTCATAGAGGTTCTTAGGGTTTTAGTTTAGGTGAAACTAGTTTAAATTGGGTGGAAATGGGTTACGGGTTAAAATGGGGTACGGGTTAGGGTTTTTGGTTTATAGTTCAGGTTAGGGTTAGGGTTTAGGATAATTTAAGGTTTAGGATTTAGATTAGGGTCTAAGATTAAGGTTTAGGGTTTAGGATTAAGGTTTATGTTTTAAAATGAAATTAGGGTTTTAAGGTTTCGTTTAAGGTTTAGGGTTTAGAAATTATGCATTGAGTATTGTACCTTGAGCTTAAATAGCTTAAAAGTATGTTATATGGATAATGTACTTGGTAAAAATGATATTAAGATATTGAATTGACATATTAGGAGGTTTACATAATATAAACATAGATATAGATGGCATAGGTAGGTTACGTAAGCTTGTTTAGTTTGCTATGTAAACAATGTTGCATAATAGAATGTAATAAAGCGAAAAATTACCTCGTACAAATGTGATCATAATACAAATAGGTTGATTTTGCATTGATGAAAATTTCGGTTTGTTATAGTCTCCCATCCTTATAGAAATCTCGTCCTGAGATTTAGTTGAATGCCGGATTGATGTCAAGGAATGATTATGAATTGTAAGAGAGTTGCTAATCATGTTGGATACAGATTTGGAAATGAACAGATGATGACTAAAGACTTAATTGTATAAAGGTAATAATGATTTAGATGAAGAAAAGGAATTATTTGTACAAACAGATTGAAAGAAAAAATTGGGGGTTTTGTACGAATGCCATACTTAAAGCCCACCATTATAATTTTTAATTTACAAAACCGAGGCGTCCAATCCTTGTAACTAGAATTTATAAATTTAATAGTTTGGTGATTATAATTTCCTTTATTCAAATGAAGAATGTCCTAAATTCATTTCAATAAGATGATTATAGTCGCTCATCCTATTCAGCATGAAACCATGATATCAAAACATGTTAAGTAAGAAGATGTTTCCTTGGTGGTAACATTTCCAAAATCGTGAGAAAATCATGAGACATTAGTCAATTGCGTTCATAAATTAGATGTCCTATATCGACATTTACGAGGTGAAAACTTTTTGTTGTCGTATTCCAATTACCTGACATAATTCAATGTGGTGGTTTCCATGATGACCTTTGTGTTTCAAAGTACAGGCAAGTCCTAAGAATTGGCAGTACTTTTTGATGGGTGGTAATAGGAGGAAGCCAATTTTTAATTGCTTTAATCTTGGCGGGATTAATGTGAATTCCTTGACTATCAATTATGTGCCCAAGAAATTGCACGATTCTGATCCAGAAATCACATTTCGAGAACTTGGCATAAATTTATCTGTTTTTGATGTAATTCAAGATCATCTCAGTTGTGTTTGCATGTATCCTTCTTTATTATGAGAGTAGATAATAATATCATCGATGAATACTATTACGAATTTGTCCAAGTATGGTTTTACAAAACCTGATTCATGGAGAATCCAAGAATACGGTAGTGCATTTAGTTAAACCAGGGTTTTAGATTAGGTTTTTAAATGATTTAAGGATTAGGTTTAGGGTTTAGAAGTCATGCATTAAGTGCTTGTACCTTGTATTAAAGTGGTGGTAAGAAACCAAAGTGATTTAGGAGGTAAAATAACCTAATTTGACTTTCTTGCATTATTGACTTGTACATTATGTTTTAGAAAGTTGTAACTTGATTCAGGAGGGAAAAGATATTCAAATGTTGTGTATTGATACTTGTACACATGCTTTAAAGGCTTGTACATTCATTTTATATGTATACATTACATATAATTAGGGTTTTGATATAAACGTTAACGTTTAATGCTTGTTTTGATATAACGTTTTGAAAAGTACGTTAAATGGATAATGTACTTGGTAAAAATGATATTAAGATATAGACTTAACATATTAGGATGTTTACATGATATAAACATAGATATAGATGGCATTGATAGAGGCTGCGTGAGCTCGTTTACTTTAGAAATGTAAACCAGGTTACATAATGGAATCGAATAAAAACAAAAAATATTCCCGTGAAAAAGGTTGTACTTAATATAGTAAGTAGATATTACATTGATGAAAATACTGGAAAATTACGAGTTGTTATAGTCCCCCTAACCTTACAGAAATCTCGTACCGAGATTTAGTTGAGTGATGGAGTGATGGTTTAGAAATAGAAGTCCTTAGTTTTTATAGTCCCTGGTCAGATGACCCACCTTGTTGCAAGTCTGACACTTGACAGTGCAAACTCCTATGTGATGCAGGGTGTATCTTGTACATAAAGGAAGGTTTACATGGTACCTTTTGTTTTCAGTATACCTTTTGTTCTCAGTTGGGATGGCAGCATAAGTTCTGATAGTTTCTTGCCTTCTATTCTGCTGGTGGTGATAATCATTGTTACGGTTGTGATTGTTGTGGTTATTTTGATAGTTATCGTTGTTGTGATTGTTGGAGTGGTTATTGTTGTTGCGATTATTGGGATAGTTGTTGTCGGTGGTGTTTCTTCTATCCTTAAACTTTTGTTTGTGATCATTGGTTTCTTGCGCAGAAATGTGTTTTATTACCTGCTCCATCAACCTCTGGGTTATGGTAATGGCTTCTTCCAGGGTTTGAGGTTTTGAAGCAATAACATTTCCTTCAATACTTCAGGGTAATCCCCCGATAAAGACTTCCATAAGCTTCTCGGTGTTTGGTTTGGGCATAAGACTGCTAATTCCTGGAATCTTCTAACGTAAGTTTTGAGATCATTTCCTTTCACAGCCAAGTTGTAAAATTCGTCTTCCATTTTCTTGACTTCAGTTCGAGGGCAATACTTATTGGTCAAGAGCCTTTTCAATTCGGTCCAGGTGATCCTGTTGGCTTGTTCTATCCCAATAGGTTGGGCGTATGCATTCCACCAGGACAAGGCGTCATCGGTTAGAGTACCAGTAGCAAATGTCACTCTGTCTTCCTCGACACACTTGCTACGAGAAAATACCGATTCAGTACGTTCAAACCAGCGGATGAGGCCAACAGCTCCTTCCGTACCATTGAAATAGGAAGGTTGACAACTCATAAACCCTTTGTAGTTACTTATTACATTCCTATTGGTATTTGCCATGGTAGCAGCTTGTGCTTCCAGAGCTGCAGCAATACCATCAGCAATCAGTTGCCGGATGGCAGCCTGAGTCATAGTTGGTGTTTCAGATGTTGATGTTCTCTTGGGAGGCATCTATCAATATATACAAGACAACATAGAATAAGAATCCATAAAATGATATAGTCATATCACAAGTTAAGGTATGAAAATTCTCATTATAATACAAAGACTTGTGATCATTCTTTGATATTACATTGCAGGATATAACGGAAACATTTTGGAATTTAAGACTTCCAGAGATAGATACGGAGATAATAGAATGAGTGATCTAATAAGAGGCTTAGAGTTTCTAGGTGCAAAGGCTTGAGAAAATCGTATGGTAAAAGAATCATAGTGATTCTGGATAATGATATGAGTCATCATACTACAGGATATAGGATAGACAGTCTCGACATACACAATTGGTATTATGAAACAACGAGGTATAATGGAATCATCATTTGTATAAATAACTTGTCTATATAATAAAATTTGACAAGTGTCATTATTTATACCATACATCTAGTGGTTGGATTCTAGAAAGCTGTAAATGACACAGATCTAATCTGGTGGTTCTCCCTTGTTGTTTTTGAGTTCTTGAATCTTGTTCAGAAGACCCTTAATGACAACCTTGGATATTCTCAATGATCATTTCCAAAGATGAATACTTTCACAAGCATCTGACTCATTAGGTTTCTCGGGGACTGGTTCACTTTCTAGTGGTCGCGATATGATCCATAAGGAGTTATCTAACTCTGCGAAGATAGACTTATCAAAAGGATAGTCTGGTGGTGGTGTAGTTGACCTAACTGGTGATGAAGATCCTACTGATAAAGATGGAGATACTAGAATGGGTGATTCAACAGGAGTCTCAATGTCTTTAGGTGGTGAAATCTCATCGGGAGGAAATAAATCTCGAGAACCAAACATTGGTGATAGTGATAACACTAGAGATGGAGACACAATAGTTGGTGGAGCAATAGGAGATTGAAGTGAAGGAATAGGTAATTCATTATCAGTAGCATCATATGCTTGCATGATTTCCATATAAGGATCATCATGTAAAGGTGAGAAGACTAGTATGGCTAAAAGATATTTAGTTAAATCATTTGAAAAGTCTGGAGAAGTGTTTCCTGGTGTGGCTAGGAAATAGTCTGGAACATTTGTAGAGGAAAAAGCATCTTTAATATCAGAATCGGATGGGACGATAATAGGGTGGTTGGATGAGGACATAACTGTGTAACAACCCAGGGTAAATAACATAAGTTATTTATATAATAGTATAGTAGTTATGTATCTTTACATACTATTTGGGAAATGCAGTGGCACGGAGGACTTTCTTGGCTAGATGAAGAAAAGTAGTTATAGTTAAGGTTTTAACCTTGTTCTCTATAACCATGGCGCTGATACCAATCTGTAACACCCCCATTTTACATATAGCAGCGGAAGCTAATCTAGGGTATTACTTCATAGTACAACAGTCATTATCATAGAAAACGACTCAAAAGAGACGTTTTTGGAAAATGTAGTTATCATTCAATAATATATCAGAGTTTTACAAAAGGATAGGTCCCAAAATCTAAAAACATAAAGTGTGAATGATAATTGTTTAGCCATCTTCAAGTCCGTGTCACTCCGTGCCATAAGTTGCTCAATTACCTGAGATAAACATGCTAAAAAGTCAACACAAAGGTTGAGTGAAATTCATAGGATTTTTAGTTATAATAGTTGAGTACAAGTTTAATAGTGGGTTACGTTGTTATATACCTATAAGTGATAATAATTGTAATGTAGACATAATTATCATGGAAAACGGTTAAATGCAAGTTATCATAATGGATAGTAATAATTACAACGAATATAATTATCATGGAAAACAATATTATTGTACCTAAGCTCATGACATCAATACGTTAACATGGACATCACCGTAGTGACATTAGTTGAGGAACAAATATCCCCGTGGAAAGGTAACTCGCCAAAGTTACCCATTGAGTCAAATATAGTGTGTTTGGCTACCACAAGCATAGGTATACCAACGGGAGTCGTCACCCCCAATAGGTCTATTCATAATATTCGCGTTTACTCATAAGAAATTAATGGTTCATGATATGAGAATAATGGCACTGGAAGCTACTTAGGCAATAATATATCTAGATAGCATACAATTGGAAAAACACTTGCATTCATAGTAAAATAATCATGTTGTTCCAAAATTCATAGTTTAAGCATGTATCCCCCTCGCGGGTTTATAAAGCATGTAAATAAGTAAAAGCGAGGCTATGAACTTCACCTTAACAGGGAAATCTGATTGATGGCAAAAGTATATCAAATGAAATGCGTCTGAATGGTAGTATGATGGGCGGGAAAGTTCAGAATATCGATTGAAAGAAAGCAGCTTCGTCACGTAACCTGGGGTAATATGTCAAGTCTTAGTTTGATTGTCAAATCTTCATAATGTTTTATCATATTTGATTTATTAATTTATAGATATAGTGTATCACTATTCGGGCAATCATAATCCAGAGGCTACGCAGTATTGTTTGAGGAGTCAAGGCACTTTAAATCGTAAACCAAGCAAACTCGTCAGAACAAATACCTAAATGGAGCCCCTCACATGAATTTCCCTAGTAACATGATACGATAAGATTTTAACATTTATAAAATATATTATTTTATATTTTAAAGAATATCAAATTGACAATACATACCCTTGATTTATAAGTTATTACAGAACTAGTCCTTTTAATATATAAAGTATATATTAAATAATCCCTTGATTTTAGAACTTGGAAAAACATACCCTTGAAGTTATAAGTTTAATAAAATGACAATTTCAGCCCTTGTACTTAATAATTTCCAAAAGTTACAATATATACCCATATGCATGAAAATATTTACAAAACTAGTCCAAATTTGCATGCAAGATTATTTTAAGATTCCAAAAGATATTTGCAGGTTATAGCTTATTAAAATAAGCTAAAATAAGATGTTTTAACATAACAAAAGTTTAGATTATTGATTCATTAAGTTAGAAATCAAAACGGGTCGTTTTAGGGTTTAAAAATGAAAACGCCTAGGTTTTTAACTTAAATCTTTTTAAGACTAAATAAAATGATTATAATATTGTTAGATAAGCTTATTAGGATATATTATAACAACATTTTACAAGTTTAGCTTATAGATTAAATGAAAACGTGAAATTAGGGTTTCTAGTATTCGGTTTGGATCAAAAGTGAATAACGAGTGGATTTTAAGCTAAAGGCTTTTAACAAGAATATAATTATGATTATTAGGACATTATAAGAGTATAAAAATAGATCACGAGCTTAAAGAACCTGGTTTCGAGCTAAATGATTGAAAACAGGTCGAAATGGGGACTTTTGCTTTCGTACGCCTAAGATAACTTCCTCGGGGCTTCAAGACTTCAACTATTGGCTTCACTTCTTTTCTTGGGACTTATTAGAACTTCTTTGATCAGACTTTAGACGCCATTGATGAGATAGAATGAGAATTGAAGGTGCGTGTTTGAAAGGAGAAGGGTGCATGCCTATTTATAGGTAGAAAACCCTTGGTGAGCAAGTTTAAAGGAGTAAGGACCAAGGTGAGTGACTAAGGTAAGCTATGGGATGACAAGGATGAGCTAGGGTGTGAGTATGAGGGGCTAGAGAAGTAGGATTGTAAGGTGGATGGTTGTTTGGGGTGATTTGTGGTCGCGGCTGAAAAGGAGAAACAAGGAGAGGATGTGGCCAACTTGGTGACCAAGAAATGGATTTAAGGTGCTTGTAAGCTGCTTATAGTTGAAGTAGCTTAGTCATAGAGGAGCTTTGTTGCTTGGTTTAGTTTTTAAATGGGTAAAATGGAGAGAAAAGGGTGTCGGGTAGGGTTTTTGGTTCGATTAGGGTTTCTAGTTTATTTTTCGTATACATTGGTGTTATAAGGATGGAATATGAATTGTAATGTTGTATATTAAGTATTTACACCTTATTTTTTTAATGGTTTAGGTTTTAAATGGGTATAAACAAAGAAACGGGTCACGGTTTAGAAACTAGCTCGGGTTAGGGTTTCTTGGTTTGAATTTGTGTAATTCCATGAAATGAGAAGGTAAATAGAATGTAAATGTAGAGCATTTCTTGCTTGTAACTTTTACTTAATAGTTTGTATAAGATTCCTTAGGAAAATAGAGGTAAAACGGCTATTTTTAATGTCGTGCATTAATGACTTGTACATTATGCTTTAAAGGACTTGTACCTTATTTTGGAGGGAATTCATATTCAAATGAGATGTTATATTACTTGTACATGTGCTTTTATTACTTGTACATTCATCTTGAATGTTTACATTACCCAAAATTAGGGTTTAGGCATAAACGTTAACGGTTTATGTTCATTTATTATATCGTCGTGAAAACTTTGTTAAATAGATAATGTACATGATATAGAGGATAATAGATTATTGACTTGACGTGTTATGATGTTTACTTGATGTAAACATAGATATAATAGGCATAAGTCGTTGCGAGAGCTCGTTTACTTTCAGAAATGTAAACTATGTTACGTAATGGAATGGAATGAAACGAAATTTTATTCCCTTGAAAAAGTAGTACTTAATATAGTAAGTAGATATTACATTGATGAAGATACTGGAAAATTACAGGTTGTTATAATTTAGAGGTGTCAGAGGTATCAGACATCTTCTAGAAGTAAAGGGTGTGCGAGTGTGTAGGTGAATGAGCTTTTTCCCTACTTGTTTTGTGTAATTTTGGGAGGGAAAAGGAAAACGATAAACAGTAATTAGCTTTGACCCATTTTATAACTTTGGGTTGACCGGGTTTATAAAAGTGGACTTGGGCCTTGGTGTTGGGCTTTTGATGGGTTAATGGATTTTAAGTCTTATAAAAGGATTAAGGTTTATGGTATCATTCTTATTGGGCTGACTCGGCCTAATAAAATGGTTTCGGGTTGGTCCGTAAAAGATGGGTACGCCTTCGGCTTTGGTTTTTCATGCTCTTTCCAATCTCGTGCTCGGTTTTGTCCGTTTTACTTTGTTTTTGTCCTTTTATTAAATATCCGTTACCTGCACAATACAAATTACAAAACACATATATACAATGTATTTTCCATGCATTTTTAGTCTTTTAAGCTCATTTTAATAAGGTTAAATGATATGTGATTAAACACATACAAAAAATCTCCCATACTAAGCTATTGTTGTATCCTCACGCAATGTCATAAACACATACTTTGAAAACCAAAAATTTCAACCCCTTAGACTAATTACCTCGAAAAGTAGCTAAGTGTTCATCAAAGGGGATTAAGAAATCACTAGTTTTGAAAAGCTCCTCGTTTTACCATTTTTATGTATTTATTATTATCTTTCATACATTTCATAACTTCATGGAACAAGACACACTAAAAGGATAAATTCATCGTCCTTGATTTTTCACCCGCCTCAAACCAAGCTTAAAAACAAAATCATTGTTAAATACAGGTTAAGATGCTAACACTACTCATAAATGCTAATTGTGAATGCATAACTACTTTCTGCTCCATTATTCCTAGATCCTCTAAAGCTTTTATTATTATTCATGACAAATAAATTAATGTCTTATTCACATAAAGTAAACTCGGTTTAGAACACAATTAGTTTGAAATCCTTTCCTAAAAAGACGACGTGGTGAGAATAAGGTCCACATTAAGGTTTTAATTTCGCACGATTTAGGGGTTATCCTTTTTAGAAAACCCCGGAGTCAAAATTTGGCTTTATTATTATTATTATTGCAACATTATTAACCCTCGGTCCTTTAAACAGTTGTCACATCGGTATGCGAGCCGACCATGATCTAGGAGTCTTATTTTGACCTCGGTGATCCTCGACCTTTTTTAAGGCTGCAACATCGGTTGTGAGCCGGCAAGATGCAGTAAACTTTTATCAGTCTCGGATTATTACCATGTGCCTTATTTAGAAGACTGCCACATCGGTTGTGAGCCTGCAAGAGGCAGTAAACTTTTATCAGCCCACAGTTTT